>PISX010007530.1:63192-88394 GCA_004024625.1 Mellivora capensis | reverse complement strand
TAACATGATAAATAGTATATTTCAACTTATCATCTAATTTTTTAAATTGGTAATAGATGGTAAAATACAGTAAGAAAACTTACTCTATGATAACATAGATGGAATAAACCACATAATCATAGCCCTAATTTTATGCAGAATAATTAAACAAAAAATAGTTTAAAAAAGTGAGAATTTGAAGTTCTGTCACATATTAAAAGATGGCTTAGCAGAAATGATTAAAAAATGATTAAAATAAAATAAAGAAAGAAAGAACAACCAACTAAAATCAAACTGTACTAAACAGTTGACACTTTCAGGTAAGGAAGAAAGCACCTATAAAAATTAGCTGAAACATTTTAATTCATGGTTTTGGTAATATTTGTAGAGAAATATAAGGACTAACTTTTTTTATTCTTCTTTTGGAGTATTCTAAAAGGTAGTTTAAAATGGTATCTGGAGGGATAGAAAGGACATACTAATGAAATATATTAAAATATTCTATCTTGATTTCATGTAAGCTTCTTTGGTGTTTAAAACAAAACACGGCCACAAGCACTGATAAGCTTGACTATCAAAAAATTTGAGAAAACATTCTGGCAATAAAAATAAAGATTTTTATGAATAATTAGTAAAGAGAATATAGAGACAGAAGCATAAGGCAATCAAGTGATTACATAAAATATATATTTATATGTATATCAGGACCTAATGCAGAGATTATACTACTCATAGACAATAAAAGCCTAAATGAAAATATGTGAGCATCATTTAATGTGGTATGGCTTCTAAAAATTCAAAAGCAATTTAGAAACAGAATAGAAAGCCCAGAAATAAACCTGTGGTTATAGGTCAACTAATCCATGCCAGAGGAGGCAAGAAGATTGGGAAAACTGGAGAGCTATATGCAAAAGAATGAAAATGGACTACTTTCTTACAAAAACTCAAAATGGATTAAAAACCCAAATGTGAGACTTGAAACTATAAAACTCCTAGAAGAAAATATATGCAGTGATTTCTATGACCCTAGTCATAGGAACATTTTTTTTTTTTTTTTGCTATGTGTCACCTGGTAAGGGAAACAAAAGTAAAATTAGATCTTGACCATACCAAAATAAAAAACTTTTGCAAGGCAGAGGAAACCATCAACAAAATGACAAGTCAACCTACTGAATGGGAGAAGATATTTGCAAGTGATATATTCCAGGAGGTGGTTAATACCAAGCATTTATGAGGAACTTACACAAATCAACACCTAAAAACCCCCAAATAATCCTGTTTAAAAGTGGACAAAGGGGGGTGCCTGGGTAGCTCAGCGGTTTAAAGCCTCTGCCTTCAGCTCAGGTCATGATCTCAGGGTCCTGGGATTGAGCCCCGTGTCGGGCTCTCTGTCAGCGGGGAGCCTGCTTCCTTTCCTCTCTCTCTGCCTGCCTCTCAGCCTACTTGTCATCTCTGTCTGTCAGATAAGTGAATAAAATCTTAAAAAAAAAAAAGTGGACAAAGGACCTGACTAGATACTTTTCCAAAGAAGACATACAAATATATCTTTTCCAAAGAAGACATAGAAATATGCCAACAGAAACATGAAAAAATGCTCAATATCACTAATCAACAGGGAAATGCAAATCAAAACCACAATGAGATATTACCTCACACCTGTCAGAATGGCTAAAATGAAAAAGATAAGAATGATGAGTGTTGGTGAGGATGTGGAGAAAAAGGAACCCTCATGCAATATTGTTGGGAATGAAAACTGGTGCAGCCACTGTAGAAAACAGTATGAAGCTTCTTCAAAAAATTAAAAATGGAATTATTATATGATCCAGTAACTCTACCACTAGGTATTTACCAAAGAAAACAAACACACAAACGCAAAAAGATACACATCCTTGTATTTATTGCAGCATTACTTCCAACAGCCAAGACAGGGAAGCAACCCAAGTGTCCATCTATGGAAGAATGGATAAAGAAGGTGTGGTATATATGCAATGGAATATTACTAGGGGAAAAAATCTTGCCATTTGCAACAATAGGAATGGATCCACAGAATATAATACTACGTGAACTACTCAGAGGAAGCCAAATATCATTGATTTCAGTCATGTGTGGAATGTAAGAAAAGAAAGAAAGAAAGAAAGAAAGAGTCTTAAATACAAACTGGTGGTCACCAGAGGGGAGGCAGGTGTGTATGGGGGGGGGGTGGGCTAAATAAAGGGAATTGAAAAGAAAATTTAATAGCAATTTAAATATATAAATGGAAATAGAGCAATGCTAATACTTTCTTCCTTCTAAACTTACTCAGCAAATACTTACTAATATCTACTGAGTTCCAGGCAGGATGTAAGATGTTATAATAGAAATAAGAGTAACAGGGTGTTAATTACCAAGGACACACTTCTCTATGAACAAACTCAGTGGTCAAAATCCAAGGAGGTTATTACTACAGGTCAACTGTACACAGGCCCTCTACGAAATGTATAATAAATGTCAACTCAGTGAATCCCTAAGTCAAATCCCTGGGCTCATTATTGGTATCATCCCCAGGTTTCCTGATGGGGAAACTGAAACAAGGGAAGAAGCAGGAATGTACTCAAGTTATCCACTAGGTAGTACAGGGCCCAGATTCCAACTTGTCTTTCTCTTTGGACTAGGAAGCAACTATCTGGGCAAGTGCTCTTTCACTTCAAGTTTCCAAAGCATAGTTTACCAATAGTATACTAAGTATACTAAGAACACAAACTTGAGCAGTTTATTCATTCTACATATGCATTCCTTTGTACAGAATAACCTTTAATATTGGAGACTCTACTCTCACCTTCAGAGAGTCCACAGGCACATTTTCTCAGGGTTCTAAACTGTTGTGACATCTTAAAGGCAAGTTTGATATTCTCTACTATGTGAGAGTTTAACCATAAACATGCGGCAATAATGAAGGCAAGACTAATACTAAGAATTATTTTCTTCTTTTCCATGCCATCCTATGCAATAGGGTATTATTATTTTTTTTTTAATTTTTAATTTATTTGACAGAGATCACAAGTAGGCAGAGAGGCAGGCAGAGAGAGAGGGGGAAGCAGGCTCCCCGCTGAGCAGAGAGCCCAATGCGGGACTCGATCCCAGGACCCTGAGATCATGACCTGAGCTGAAGGCAGAGGCTTAACCCACTGAGCCACCCAGGCGCCCCGCAATAGGGTATTATTAGCAGAGTTATTAGCACACATGGAGTTTCAGGTCAAACTGCTTTGCCTGTTACTGAATCTGAGCCCTAACATTTAATACTGGTAACCACTGGGCCCAGTTACTCAACATGCCGAGTCCTCAGTTTCTCATTTGTACCATGTGGATGGGACATTACTTGTGTCAGAGTCATGAGGAGTGAGTGACATCAACTATTTAAAAAGCTTAGTTTAGCAGTAGGCCTGATTGCTAGTTAGCAGTCAATAGGTAGGTTTTTAATGAACCAGTTTCTCATTCTGCCAAAGAATATAGGCACTTCTGTAACTCCATGAAAGGTGACAACATTGTTTTTTGTCACATTCCATTTGGAACAAAGAGAACGGAAAGGTGTGTGCCAGGCTCTTTGAAAGGGGCCATTAGGGAGACTCTTCCCAGCACCAAGTTTCACTGCCTGAGACCCTTCACCGAATTCATGCACCCTCCCAACTGTGTTATTTGTCAAGTCACTCTTCCTGACCGACAATGTTCTCATTTTTATTTTGGGAAGGAATACAGAGTTGCTGTGATAATTGAACTAATGAAATGTTAGTGATGAATCTCATGCTTACTCTTCATTGGCACTAGTCTTTGGCTTTTGCTCTCCTCCATGACTCAGAGTGGGATTTTTGATTCTCATTTTGGCTCTGACTCATGCCTGATGTCTGAAAACTCTTTTGTCTGATTGGATTCAGCAGTACCTTTTTAGGTTTTAACTATCATGGTTATTAGTCCTGGACTGTGTTGGGCTTGGTGTCACTGGGTTCTGAAACGCAACTTTCAGGGTTTGTATATTTCTTCTTAACACTTCCAATATAATCAATTCACAGTTAAGTGATAAACACCCTTCCTCCCCAGTCTCTTTTCTCAAATATTCACTTAATTAGTATGTTTCAACTGTTTGCCCTATTGAATAGAACAATTTTCCCCAAATTACCAAAGCTTAGTACTCCAGATGATTAAATCACAAATTAAGGCATTTGCATTTAAAATGTTCTATAAAAATTAGAATTTAAAGACATTTACATGTGTAGATGTATCATGACCATTCAACATTTGAAAAATTAATAGGTGGCATTTGTAATGTACTACGCTATTCCTCTAATTGCATTGTGGGCTTTAAAAAGGTAGAAATTCAGTAGCTCAAGCTGTGTCTGACAGTCAGATGACATTGGTAGATTTTATGGTGGCACAGAAAATAGAACATGTGGAAAACTGAACCACCAACACATGTAAGCATTTCAAGGTTAACTGATAAGTTGAAGGAACACTCTATGAAGTGATTGAACATCCAACATTTCAGTCTTCCTACTGTCAGGGAATGTTAGGAGCATAAACAGAAAACAAAAGTAATAGTCTACCCATTTGCTTCATTTCATACCCTTTGCCTTCTACTTGATGTGTTATTATGAATGAAATACCAGGGAGATGGACTACCAATGAAATGGACTTGTAGGACTCTTTTACCTGAAATGCATGTCAAATTTTGTGTCATTCTGAGGAACTACAGAAAGACTAATGTGGAATGTTTTTTTCCTTGATTTTTCCTGTGTTGCGTGTGATAAGCTATTTATTATAAACCTCCTAAATATAATAGAGATTATCATTCACATCTAGTTATGACTACAGTGAATCTAATATATATCCAATCTTTGGTTAACCTACATACAGAAAACAAATCTGTATACATAGATCCCACATGAATAAAAAATGATGAAGGCTCTATTTTTATTTGTTTGTTTGATATTAACCATACCCCATCACTAAGTTTGAGGATGCAGAAGATTAGCAATAGCTAACTTTCTTAAACTAAAAGAAATTAGGACATTGGGCAATTATAATTTCTTATTGCTGAAACTAGAGCAATACTGCTATTTTTATAGTTAGATTATTAACTGGAGTATTGCTTCCAGTTCTGTCTAAAGATAATACTGTAGACCATGAAATTTTAATTGACGGTCTAATTTTACTGATATCTAGAAAATGTAAAATAGATGGGTTTAAAATGTGTTAGATACGAAGTAGAAAAGTGTGTATAAATTCCGACTCTACACAATTTAGGTTTTAAGTAAAATGTCCCACTGGAATTCATTTTAGATCAAATATTGATATTATGTTTTAATAATTTTAGCACCCGATTATCACAGCTAAGGTGTGATAGGTATGCTGATTTCACTGTCATTTAATAAACTACCTCTTAAAAAAATTTCTTATTTTACCAAGCTACAAAAAATGACTGACATGATCAACAAACAAGTAAATATCAAAGCTAGCTCATTTAAATCAAAGTAAAGGTTCTCATTCTCCTCTTTTTAAGGCAATAACTTTAAATGACTCTAATGGTAATTATACACAGGAAATAGCTCACTCCTCTGGCCAAGGGAAATTTAAAGATGTAATCAATGGATTAATGCAACCCTATTTTATCATTCTTTAAAAGACCATCAAAGCAGTAAAAATAAAGCAAGAATGAGATCACACACACACACACACACACACACACACACACACACAGAAAGAGATGAAGATAGAACAAAAATGAAGTCCTATCTTGAGAGATGACTGCATGAGTGAAAGAAAATAAAATCTAGCCTCTCCACCAAGTGATGTAGATCATTCTCAATGAAGTGCAACACACAATCTTCAGTCAGTTCTAAAAGAGAGGAAACACAGGCTCTTCCCAAGTACCCAGCAGAGGATTTGCCCTCCAATCTGCTTATCTGAATCCCACCCATCTTCCCAAGCCTACTCTGGATTCCCACTGTTAAAGGCCCACATTAGGCATTCCCTCAGGTTCTCTCAATACCACTGGCTGTCAAAATGTCAAAGGTCCAGATAATACAGCCCCATCATAAAATAGCAGCCAGCATATAAGTCCCTTTTTCTTAATTTCCAAAGACTGTTCCCACATAGCTTCTGTCTAGAGATAGTCTGTGTGGCTGACTGATGCCAACCTACCAGCTGTGTGTTTCTGTTCTTTTTTTTTTTAAATTATTTTTATTAGCATATAAAGTATTATTTGCCCTGGGGTCTGTTCTTAAAATGAGTCCATAGCCAATGCAATAAAATATGATCCTACATTGTTGCCTCTGTGTACCTGCCTCACTCTTAGCGGTTCCCCAGGGAACCTGGCTAAAATATGCAGCTTCTTGACCACAAACTGCAGTACTTTCTCTTCCTCTTTCTCCACATATTAAAGATGAGTAATTTTCTGCATAGCAATAAACTGATATGCAAGGAGGTTTAATACTTTATTTAACCACAGCCAGGATGTAGGTCTTTTGATCCTGAGTCAGTTCTTTTCCTATTGAATCATTATGCTACCTTGTATTTTGAATTTTCCTTTTTTTTTAAGTTGTTGGGTTTTTTTTAGAGCAGTTTTAGCTTCGCAGTAAAATCAAGAGAAAGGTATGGATTTCCCATATACCCCCCATACATGCATAGCTTCTCACGTTATCACCATTCCCACTGGTGGTACATTTTTTACAACTGAGGAAACCATACTGGCACATCGTAATCATCATAATCACCCAGAGTCCATAGTTTACCTTTGGACTCACCTTCGGTGTTGTACATTCTTGGGATTTGGAAAAATATGTAATGACATGTATCTGTCATTGTAGTATCACACCAAGTATTCTCACTGACCTAACATTCCTCTGTGCTCCACCTGTTTATTCTTCCCTCCTCTAATCCCTGGCAAACACTGATCTTTTCACCGTTTCCATAGTTTTGTCTTCTCCAGAATATCATATAATGCAATCACACGGTATGTAATCTCTCGAAGAGGCTTCTTTCACTCAGTAGTATGCATTTAAAATCCCACCATTTTCTTTTCATTGCTTGATAGCTCATTTCTTTTTAGCACTTAATAATATTCCATTGTCCAGATGAACCCCAGTTTACTGATTCATTTACTTACTGAAGAGTATCTTATTTGCTTCCGAGTTTTTGCAAGTATGAATTATGATACTATACATTATAGTGTGCAGACTTTGTATGGATATACGTTTCAAGTCCTTTGGGAAAATATTGATGAGTGTGATATTTGGATTGTATGGGAAAAGTATGTTCAGTACTGTAGGAAACTTCTAAACTGTTTTCTCAAGTGCCTATACTATTTTGCATTCCCACTGGCAATGAAGAAGAGTTCCTGCTGCTCCACATCATAGCCAGCAATTGCTATTAGTATTCCAGATTTTGGCCATTCTAATAGGCAGGTAGCAGCATCTCATTTTAATTTGCATTTTCCTGATGAAATAAGATGTGGAGAATCTTCAAATACATGTTCGCCATTTCTGTATCTTATGTGATCTTTGGTGATGTGTCTCTTAAGGTCTTTGACCCATTTTTCTATTGGAGTTGTTTTCTTCTAGTGAGTTTTAATCACTGTTTGCGTATTTTAGATAACAGTTCTTTATCAGATGTATATTTTGAAGATATTTTCTCCTAGTCTTTGGCCTGACTTCTCATTCTGTTGGCATTGTCTTTTACAGTGCACTTTTTTTTCCTTTAATTTTAATGAAGTCCAGCATATTATGTGTTTCTTCCATGAGTCTGCTTTTGCTCTATCGGAAAAGTCACAGCCATACCAAAGATCACCTAAGTTTTCTATTTCCTTATCTTCTGGGAGTTTTATAGTTCTCCGTTCTACATTTAGGTCTATGGTACATTTTGAATTAATTTTGGGGAAGGTGTAAGGTCTGTGTTTAGACTCATTAAATTTTTTTTGTGGGGGGGCTTGTGGCTGTTCAATTGGTTCAGTACCATTTGTTGAAAAGACCATCTTTGCTTTGCTGTGCTGCCTTAGATCCTTCACCATAATTTTCTTTTTGGACAAGTTTTTACTCTCTAAATAGGCTGTAAAGTTAAGTTTTTTGAGGCATGTGATTATAGGAGCTTTAAGAAAATCTAAAGTCAGCTTGCCTTTTTTGTGTTCTGGCTCCCCCTTTTTGGGTGTGGTATACTGGAAGCACTTGCTTGATTTTCTTGTAAAATTTACATGTAAACAGGGATAATGGTAATAATAACAACAATGGCTGGTTTGGGAATTGAATTTTAAAATCTAATGAGAGCCCCCAAAATGATAAGTATCACCCTTGATTTCTTTGTATTCTCTAAGAATATCTATAATTCATAGGTACTTAGTAAATATGCTGACTTTATCTTTTAAGTCCTTAGCCTTTTCTTTGTAGGTCTACAGGTATATTTATTAATATTATTAGTAAATTCAGCAAACCAATATAAAGTCACTTAGCCAAGTAACCTCTTTGCTTAAAAATAAAAATAAAAATAGGTATAAGCAAACTGCTTATTTGGCCAATCGACTTTCTGTTAGTTTGCTGACACCATATAAAGCTGCAGAAGAACTGAAGAGATACATTCAAATCAGTCTTACCAGGGTTAAGACTTGAGTATATAGAGCAAACCTTAATCTACTTTTGTACAATTCCATTCATGAAAGTGAAGGATTAACAAGGCCATCATGAAAACTTTGAAAGTTATTATGTAGATATGGACTCTGTTGGGGGTGGAGAGGGCATTCCTAATTAACTGATTCACAGAAAATACAGCAATTATACCTGTAGTATTTTCTTAGCTCCAGACAAATAACAGTGTTTTGGCGTCCTGAACTGAGTTACATGAAGCACAGTGTGTTTAAATTTATATGTGCAATGGGAGGTGGGTAAGGCAGGAAGAGTAAAAACGAAAACCTACATGAAGGGGCATCACCAACTGGCAGCACAAATACATTCAATTTTGCTATGTCTTGTCAGAAAACACATTTCTCTTGGTGCCTAGGGGAAAGCAGGCATGCATGGGTGCCTTTAGTTTGCCCCTTTCACACCACTCTCAATAATGAGACGAACATCTATTTTAAACACGTTAAATAATAACTAAAGAAATGCTTCCCTAGAACTGATTTATCAAACATGATCTGGGGGTCATTACACAACTAACTGAAAGGGTTTAACTCGCGAAGAATTGTTTAGAAGTCCAACCGGCAGATTAAAATGGACTCAAATACCTTTTAATTTACATGGAAATAAAAACATCACTGATGCCAGTGTCTAATTTTTTTTTTTTTTTTTTTAGAATTTCTGGTTTTGGCAGTTGTATTTTATGCCCAATGTGTAATTAACTGGTGTGAACAGCCAATGTTTCAAAGTTAAGTCCTTGGTTCAACTGTCCTAAACTCCAAAGCAGAAACCAAGCATCAGATATTCAGACCTTTGAATTCATCAAAATGTGACTCCTTGTTCAATACGCCCAAATAATTTAAGCTCCAGCTTTGTAGTGGCTGACACACAACACAAACACAGATTCTGGGTGACTGAATTGTGACACAAATTAGGAGACAGCAGATAAGAGCAGTTGCTAAATAACATAATTATTTGGTGTCATGATGTGTCTTTATTCTGATGGCATGCCAGAGCGCGCTGCTAGGCTGATTCCCATGAAATGTTAAGGAAATGTGATTCAACATTAGCAAAACTGCATCAGATGGAAAGCTTAGCTAAATTAATCCAGTGTAAGAGGCCTAAAAGGAGTATTTAGCTGTTCAGTAGAAGAAGGGAAGAGAAAGATAAAGGAAAGTGTCTCCATTTGCTGCAGTATTTTGGGATGCTGGAGAAAACACAAAAGGGAATTAATACAGATTCATATGCTAACATGCCTTACAACCCAAGCAAATCAAAAGAAAAGATGGGAAATTATAAAGCTGACAAAGGACAAAAAAATTTGTAATGTAGGACTTAAGAGACTTTTTTTTTTTTTTTAAAGTAGGCTCCTAAAATAACTACAGGAGAACCAATTGAAAACACAATGGGAGAGAGAGCTGTTTAGAAAGGAATGGAGAAGTTCAAACATTGTCAGAACTTTTGGCTACACTTCCATTACATTTATGATGATGAGACTTTTGTGTGATTTCTGTGAGACTTTGAAAGTTTGCAAATGTAATGTTGTTTCTGCAGCATACTTGAGATAGACAAGATTCAAATACAGCCCTGTGACCTTAAACCCGACCTATCCCTGAAGTCCTTGGTTTTCCTCAGGCATTTAAAAAAAAAAAAAGGTAAGGGACTTGGGCTGGAACATTTATGATTATCACCCCTTTTCATTCTAGCTCTGTCCTTTGTATATTTCAGAATATGGTGTATCTGGGAAATGCTTTCCCCTGCCATCTTGAATATGGTTTTGGTGATGGATGTGAGCAGAGTTTCCAATTCTGGATCCCTTTTGGCTACTGAATTACTATATTCTTCAAAGTCTACAGAACTAAGCTTGGCTTTGAATGGGATACCAACTTGGATGTGACTCCTTGTTTGCTAACTTTAATGATTTCTTCTTCCTAATTATAATACATAATTTTATACCTAGATCAAGTCCTTCATGGAGCTTAGGGAGTTTATCTTTATTTATTAAATTTGCATATCTATGTCTATATGTCACCAAAAATTATATTGTATGTTACATTAAAAATCCAATCTGTGATTTGAATATTGTAGGTGTAGGAAGCTAAGCCACTAAGAGGACTGATATATTTTATTGTTGTGAATTAAGACTCCATCTATCAGCGCTATGACAAAATATAGACTTATCCTATACTTTTTATTGATGTAAAAGTAGAATTTGACTGTATATACCACTGTTTTGGGAAGAGTTGTAGTTTAAGCAACAACAACAAAAATGAACAAATAATGTGTATGGTATGATGTCTGCTTTTAGCTTCACAGAAGGGCACTACATGACTTTGGAAAACTAAACTAAAGGCTTACATTGTGGTGTTGAAGATTACACAGAGCTTTGGAGTCAGAGCCTCCCGGAATGGAATGCATTTCTGCTACCCACTAGCTGTGTGATTATAGGTGTGATGTTTACCTTTGCTAAGCCTTAGTTTTAACCACCTAAAAATACCAATAAATTTAATACTCCCTTCATAGGCATCTTGTAAAAAGTAAATGAAATGATGTATCTGAGATCTTAACACATTATTCATCCATGACTGGTCCTAGAAGTTGATATTATTATTATGATTATGATTATGATTATTAATTGATGAGATTCAGGGTCAACAATGAGAAGGACCGATTTCTGACTGTATTGGGTAATTTAATCTAAGATAGAAAGAAAAAAAAATGTGTATAATTAAGTGTCTAAGCATCCCTAAGCGGTCAGAGAATCCACCATTGGATGGCTCACAAAATGATTTGTGTCTGTACTTAGAGGAATCCTATCCTGCACTGAGGAAGGCAAGTACCTATCCAAACCTTTCACCTGGCATCATGTATGACACTGACTATGCAGTAAGACAGCCCACATAAAAAACCAGGTCTTCCCACCCCTGTTGTATAGGAAAAATTCCTATATACCCTGCAAGTGCCAGCTGAGTTACCTCCAACCTGCTGAAGGCTTTCTGAACTCCTGTAGCCGAGTCAGTCCTCACCATCTTCTGTCTGTGATGACACATGCCCCACTGCGCTGGAGCTGTTGACCCGTCTGCTTCCCCCACGAGACTCGGAGCTCATTCACATTTATAAACCCAGAATTTTTTTCACAAGGCCTGTCAAATTGGTTTGCAACTGTGCTTATAAATAAATGAATAGCTTGACAAGTCACACTTGAGAATCAGATTTGTCACTCCAAATCAGCAATTCTCTAACTGCGCTCTCAGGAGATCTAGGGCATTCTTGGGGCACACCAAGGGCTGTTGGGAGGAAGCCAGCTGGTGGAGGCAGGGGGAGTGGGCGGGGCATGGAGGGGGACTCTGGTGTTCCCTCTAGGACAGGAGCCAGATTGGTTCAGTTTTAGCCTGTTTTATGAAATGGGCTCTAGCATAAATTTCATTTGGAAGCAAAACAAAAACAAAAACATCCCCCTGGACCCCAAACACAATTCTACTGTGGGAAAAAAAGAACAAAAGATAAAGGAAAATGGGAAATAATAGCCAGTGACTAAAAAAATGCTCCGACAAGCCTGACTCTTCATTGTGAAGATATCAACAAGACCGACTTTTACACAAGTGATTTGGTTTTTGCGTCTTCAACTGGATCATAATTTCTGTAAGACAGCAATTCTATCCCTCCTATTTATTTCTATTGGTTTGTTTTCCATATGCCCATCAGTGCCTGTGAGGGGGTGAGGGTGTAACACAGACCTGTAGAGCAAACGTTTTCTTTCTAAGCTAGGAGCATTGTACTTTAAGCAAATCAAGTAATCAGATCTCTCCTCAAAAGTCAAACTAGAACAAAAGGTCATTTGTATAAATTGCACTAATAACTGACCTTTTCTGTCTACAAAATTATTGCTGTTGAATATTTATGTAAACTTTGGAAGATATAAATGTCACTCAGAAATTAGAAGCAACACTAAAGTAAGTAGATATTATTCCAAGGAACTGTAGTCATATTTTCAAAAAGTAGCTGAACTGAGGACTCATATCTCCTTGGCAGTGAGATAAGATGAAGAATCAAGCATTTTAATATAGGAAGCAAAGTTCTGGGGGGAAAGGAGATAAAATGAAGTTTCTATTTTTCAAACAATGTGTTTGCATCAAATCAGTGTTTTTCTAAGGGATATTCAAAAGTCTTGGCTTCTCTTGAGAGCAGAGGGCGTGAACTTATATTAAAAATGCAGATTCCTCAGCCCTGCTTCCTACCTACTGACTGAAAATCTTGGACATAGCTCTGAGAGCTGCATTTTTCACAAGGATCTTATGCATGATCAAGTTTGAAGCCTACTGATACAGACTACGAATTCATAGCAACTCCATAATGAAGCTTATGAATTTCTCGTTTTAAGATACACTGAGTACAAGAAAATAAGATGCCATTTATTCGTGGAACTTTTTCACTTTGTCATATTTGCCCTTGGTTTAAAGCTACAGGATGTTATTACCCATCATTAAAACACTTTAAATAGAGAACTACAGCAATAATAGTCTAACCCAAGGCGGTAGTGTAAAAGAGCGCACACCCAGCTGGGCAGGCTGAGTTTAAGGGCAGGCTTTACATCCTTAATGAACCAGAGCTTTTTCCGACCAGGCAGGTGGTTTTGCACGCATTGTGTTAAAGGGTCACTGCTCCAGATCGGTGGAGGCCAGTGGGGATAAAGAAAGGAGGATTGGATGGCAAGGGGGAAAAAATGAGGGCAAGACTGACAGGGGCACACAGGATTTTAGCTTGTTAAATCTTTGCGTGACAGAGGCAGGAGTATCAGATGGCTCTTGACATCTTCAGCATGTATTCCCTTGGAAAGGCTCACCTTAACAAGGCTCTCAGGAGTTGAGTATGAACAATTTAAAATTTTATTACAAAGAGGCAGCACAGAAGGGAGATTGTAATAAGCCTGGCATTATGCAGACTGTCATTCTTCCTTAAACATGGGAACATATGGTTCATTTGCCTATTTAATACTCATGCTACCTAGT
Source organism: Mellivora capensis (assembly GCA_004024625.1). Classification (NCBI taxonomy): domain Eukaryota; kingdom Metazoa; phylum Chordata; class Mammalia; order Carnivora; family Mustelidae; genus Mellivora; species Mellivora capensis. The sequence goes on along the minus strand of PISX010007530.1, from coordinate 74,773 downwards.
GTACTAAGCACTATTACATTAAGTAGTTGGTGATACAAAATAAAATTAGGTTTATTTGCTTGTTCCATTAGGAAGCTTTGCAAGGAGGAGGAGATGGAGAAGCCTGCTTGCTGGATGCTATGTTCTGGTTAAAGTTGCACTGAATAGACTTGTGGAGGGGATGCTTTTTAAGGTTGAGCACTTGGGGGGTAAAGGTAAAAGGAAAAGGAACAGTGGTGATTTAGAAAGCAGACAGTGAAAGATACATAGAGAAGGGTCAAACAGGAAAGGAACATCGTATAACTGGCTCCCTTATATTCAGGCAGATGGACCCCCATTAGCTGATGCCCCACAAGGTAAAATGGTCGTGAAAAGTCTCCAAGGAGAAAGAGGAATTGGAGCGAAGTGTTGGGCAATGGACTATGTAACCAAAGGAACTACTTTGTCTAGCTCATTTAGCAAAAACTGGAAAGAAGACAAACTAATTTTTATTCTGCTCATCTTCTGTGTCACTCTGCGAAGGGCTTTCAAATAGGTCCTCCCAAGGGTACATTTTTACTCATGAAGAGAATAAAGATCAAATGAATTGCTCAATAACCATCAATTCTTTCTTGGCACAGAGAACACCCCGTTCCTCTCTTTCATCCTTCTTTGTCTTCTTTCTCTCTCATCTCTTCTTCCTCTCTCCACTGATTCACTGCCATCTTTCAACTCCCCTTCCTCTCCCCCACCCCTTTTCCACAGCTGACTATTGTGTTCAGGAGGGGGGTCTCAAGGTGCTGGAGTGGCGTGCACATGGAAGTGGGCCTGCTAAATTTTGGGCTAGAAGGCAAAAGTACTGATAAGCACCACTACTATTCCATGCTATCTGAGGGGTTCATATGCTCCCATAAAGTACATGCATTGTGCCAAGGGTCCAGGGCTACACAGGGTTTAACGGTATCATTACTAAGGGATAAAGCACACAAGATTCATGGATTTGAGAAGGTCTGTTTGTAACGCTGCACCTCTCCGCACCATCTCTCTCTCTCTGCAACCCCAAGTGGATAGAGGTAATAGAATTGGTTCTAGGGCACTCAGCAGTTCTTTTATATCAAATTGGGGAAATATGATCATATTCGGAGAACAAATGCCAAGAGACAGAACCTCTACTTTTCAGCTTGATATTTAGTGAATTAGAAAGCACCTTTGTATTTACCTCTTTGAGACTACTAAGGTAAAAGTGGTAGAAACATAACCATATGTAACTATGTGACAACATGTTCCTCAGAAATGTATCTGCATATGAAAAGAAGTAGCCAGTGTTGGGTATTAAGGAGGGCACGGATTGCATGGAGCACTGGGTGTTATACGCAAACAGTGAATCATGGAACACTACATCAAAAACTAATGATGTACTGTATGATGACTAACATAACACAATAAAAAAAAGAAAGGAAAGAAAAGAAGTATACTTTAACTTGGAGATATATAAACTATCTGATACACTGTTTGACATATAGAAGGTGCTTAAAATGGTTATTTTCATTACTAATGACCACTTGTCTGATATATAACTGGATTTTATTTTGTTTTGTTTTGTTTTATTTTATTTTATCTTGGGACATGAGAAATGTGGATGTTTTCTTTTCTTTTTCTTTTCTGACAGATGAGGAAGAAATGTGGTGGATTACTTATTAATTCAGCTATCTTTCATTAATAGGAAAAACACTCTATCTCTTTATTTTTATTGCTCAGAGACTGTGCACTCTGACCAAATCTCAGGTGATTTAGGCATTGTATTTAATGCTGCCCGTCAGGGGATAACTTTGAGCTGTCTGTCCAGTGGGTTAACATTTCCTATTAAATTCAGGAGGTGAGCCCTGAACAGGCAGCCAGCAGTCACAGAGCACAAGGAGATAAATCTAGGCCTTTGATTGCTGTCAGTTCACTTGCTAAGTGGATCCACAAGGAAAAAAAAGAAGTGATTAATCAAACTTAGCAGATGTGCAATTGATTCCCTCAGTCGCCCAGAATGCCTTACAGAAATAAGCTTAATCTGTATTCATCTTGACTTTCTGTGGTCAAGTTTGTGGTTTTTACCTTGGCTGGAAGAGGTAAGAATGTGTAACTGGGATTTACATAAAGATTAGGATCACAGGGGCACCTGGGTGGCTCAGTGGGTTAAAGCCCCTGCCTTCGGCTCAGGTCATGATCCCAGGGTCCTGGGATGGAGCCCCGTGTGTCTGTGTCGGGCTCTCTGCTCAGCGGGGAGCCTGCTTTCCCCCACCCACCACCCCCTCACCTACCTCACTGCCTACTTGTGATCTCTGTCAAATAAATAAATAAAATCTTAGAAAAAAAAAGATTAGGATCACAGCAATAAAGGCAGCCAATGGCAGGAGAGTATACAGATCACCCAGCCTTTCCACACATGCTGTCTTTTCAGTGTCTTGCAACCATATGGGAGAGACAGGTACTATTTTCTCCGTTTTTCAAGTGATTTAACTGAGGACTACTGAAGTTAAAGGACTTGCTAGAAGTTACCAACTATATGAGAAGTAGGGTTGGGACTTGAACCCAGATCCTCTGACTCCCAGTAACTTTCAAAAAAAAAAAAAAATTTTCTTATGGAAGGAGAATATGTGTCACATTTTTGACTAGCTTAACATTTTACTCACAATACCTAGTTTAGTATTTGGAACATAAGAGGTGTTCATTAAATATTCATAGGATGAATGAACACATCATGGGCCTATTAATTATTAAGTTTTGTCTTAAGTCAGGTAGATACAAACAAAGCAAAGTAAATTTTAACTTTCATTGATTTAGCAACACAAATTATTTATTGAATGTCTGTTATATCCCAGGTTGGAGCTGGGTGCTGGGCCTGTGATGGTGAAGGAGAGTGGGGCTGCCTATGTTGTCTTGCTACAGTTCAGCTGCCAGGGCTCTCTAACCTGTGAATCCATCCAGTCAGATCATTTTGGCTGTTTTGACAATTTACAGCAATTACAACTGTCTGGCTCAATCACTTGGTCACTGAGGAAATTGGTGAAATATATATAAAATTATAACTGTGATAGGAGCTGCAATTTTAACCTGGCACACTAATGTTTTATATTGATTTCAAATATATAATCTCTATGCTAGCAGTCACTGCATGGGGATAGTGTTTAAATAAATCCAGAAAACAGCTACCTCAAAAGAAAAAAGCAAGCAAACAAACAAAAAACCCAAAACCAACAAAAAAACCAAGATTATGCTAGTAGTTTTATCCAAGGTCAGGTCACTCATCAGTGATAGAACTGGGATCAAAATCCCTGTTTTCTAACTCCCAAGGCAGGGCTCTTTCCAATACACCCCTGTTTTCCCCATAGGAACCTACCTTTGCTACTACAGATGCTATTGCTAAATAACTTGCAGTACCAAAAGAATGAGGTGGATGTCATAAGACCATACATTCCCAGCAGGAAACCAGGCAGCCTTTGGACTCCGTAATGCTATCCACCTATTTTTAGGTGTAGGAAAACTTTTCTCCTTGGACAGCATGCCATGAATAGAGGCACTTACAAAGACAGAAATCATAAAACAGTCAAGACTTCAATTGTTGCACGCAGACCCATTAGAAACATGTTAATTTCTCTCAGAATTGTTGCTTGACTTGAATTACCAATACATGAAATTAGGTTAAACCATGTGAAAACAGCCCTTCAAAAAATAAAGAATCAAGTATGTTCTGCTGAGTGGAAAAAATCTGGCAACAGAGATGGGCAACTTGACATAGAATCCAAGCTTTATCATTTACTTCCTAGGTAATGTATGCTGTCTCAATCCATGTAAGAGTGGAGGAAACTGTCAAAATATATATATTGCCACTAATTTTTTATAAGTAGGTAATACAGTAAGATTACTTTGAATAGGCTTCTTTAGAGTCCTTTCAACCATCTCTAGGTAGTTACGCTTTACTGAAAGCAAGAGTTAGTGACAATGAAATTTCAAAGTAGACAGAGCCATATAGAAGTTTTATAACAGAAAGTAAAAATGTGCATTTCCCCACATGGGTATTTCCAAGGTCAAGAACTAAAAATTATTCCTACTTGGACTCATTGTAAATATTTAAGTGGTTTTCCATTTGTGACTCTTTAAATCTTTCTATGTATACAACTGTGTCATGTTTTAACGAGATATGAGAGGGCAGGGATTATATTTATTTTTCTGTTTAAGTGAAATAAGCAGTGTGGTATTTAAAAATGTATATTATATTGGGACTCAATGTTCTGTCTTTGAGTTTAGGACCTGGTTCTATAAAATTCCTTCTTTCTTTCCTCTCCTAGTTCCCTCCCTTCTTTCCTTCTTTTCTTTTTATCACAACTCTAATTTTTACCTTCAATGTCTTTGGAAATCGCTACGATTAGACGACAAAAAAGCCATTAAGTCAACACAAACTGAAGCCCAGGTGTGCACTTCCCAGTAAGCAGCATGAAACCATGCACTTAATGAAACCATCAGATCAGAAGGCAATAGAAGAGTGGACAGGACAGAAATCATGCAGAGACACAAAGTCTCACCGAACTGGCTGTGTGACCTTTGCAAATTACTGCTTAAGGTAATCTATAACTGGCAGAGATATACGTCTGTAATTACCATGTACTTTGGGGCTGAACTTTATTTTTTTTTCCAATTTTTTAAGATGCATGTTCAGGAGATAATTTTGTTTGTTTATTTTCTTTTGTTGAAACCTGTAATGAAGTCCTATAGCATTGAGAGAACAGAATTACAGAAGAAGCATCTGTGAATAGAAATCACACAGATCACTCCTTTAATTATAGTCAGACAATGCTTAATCTGATATGCTGTGAGTGACTATTCACACGCTAAAAAAAGATCCCAAATTCATTCTATGTGGGACAAAGCAAAACATAAACCCGAAAAGCCATTTTAAAAGCAGTTTTCCTCGTACTCTACAAAACTTTTTTCCTCTTTTTCTTATTTTATTCCAATCCTCTTCCCTCTCTTTCTCCTCCCCACATATACTGTGTTTGAGTTTTTAAAGGTTATAGAAAGTAAACAGCAGTCTTTCCTGCTTAGTGGTGGACCTTCAGTACTTTAGGAAACAAAGTAATCAATTTATCTCAACTCTCAGTACAGACCTCTGTTTGATACTGTGCTGTCTCTTGAGTTGTCTGGTTCTACCGCAGTGTGTTCAAGCCTCAATTAGATTTCAGCAATCAAAGAGGAAACAGCTAAGAGGAATCCACATCCAAAGCTCTTGAGAATGCTTGCAATGATCTCCTGGCCTGTCTACCCAGAGGAAGGAGCCCAGTCAGAGCCAGGGCAAGAGATTTCCCTTCATCTGTCCTTTCTCCTTAGCTCTGAAGCTTCTGTTCTTCTTTCTCAAGGTATCTCCTCTAGAAAAGCTTTTCTCTAAAGCTGGTGACACCTTACATATTCAAACTTTTTTTTGACACATTCATTCATTCCAGGGATATTTTTGAGTTGGGTTCTATACCAAAGGCATACGGTATGCACAGATAAATTTGACAAAATCCCTGTCCTGGGAAAAGCTTCAGTGTAAGGCTACAGAGGCTACTGGAGACAGAAGACGGTAAGGGAAGAGAGTGCCCTAGAAAGGTCTTTCTTTTGTGTATCTTGTCATGTCAGGAGAGGGTCTTCGAGGCAGCAGATATAACTTTGATAGCACTCTATACAACCAGCACCATTTGTTTTAACCTCCTTTTCTCTCTGCCTTAGCCATAAAAGCAGTCCTAGATCAGAAATAACAAGATGGTGTCCCTGCATCCAGCCTTTGGGCATTTTTACTGGCTCAGAAAATTCAATGCCAGAGGAGTCAAGACGGCAGAGAAGTAGCAGCTGAGACTACATCAGGCAGCAGGAGATCAGCTAGATAGCTTATCAAACCATTGCAAACACCTACAAATCCAACGGGAGATCGAAGAGAAGAAGAGCAGCAATTCCAGAAACAGAAAATCGACCACTTTCTGAAAGGTAGGACTGACGGAGAAGTGAATCCAAAACGACAGGAAGATAGACCACGGGGGGAGGGGCCAGCTCCTGGCAAGTGGCGGAGCAACGGAGCACTAAATCGGGACTTTTAAAAGTCTGCTCCACGGAGGGACATCGTTCCAGAGGCTAAACCGGGGTGAAGCCCACGCGGGGTCAGCGTGGCCCCAGGTCCCGCAGGATCACAGAACTCACAGGTATGGAGTGGGGAAGCCGGCTACAGAGACAGAGCCGAGGAGTGAGCTCTCAGCTCGGGGTTACCTTGAACCGGTCGCAGGCTGGGTGAGCTCAGAGCGCAGCCAGAGGTGAGGGAGATGGGAGTGTTTGGGGCTTTTCTCTGAGGGCGCACTGAGGAGTGGGGCCCCAAGTTCTCGGCTCCTCCAGGCCAGAGATTGGGAGGCCGCCATTTTCATTCCCGTCCTCCGGACTCTACAGAAAGCGTTCAGGGAACAAAAGCTCCCGAAAGCGAAACCAAGCGGATTACTTAGCCCGGCCCCTGGTAAGAGCGGTGCAGCTCTGCCTCGGGCAAAGACACTTGAGAATCACTACAACAGGCCACTCCCCCAGAAGATCAACAAGAAATCCAGCCAAGACCAAGTTCACTTAACAAGGAGAGCAGCGGAATTCCAGAGGAGGAGAAAGCAAAGAGCGGAACTCATGGCTTTCTCCCCATGATTCTTTAGTCTTGCACTTAATTTAATTTTTTTTTCTTCTGCTAAATTTTTTTTAACTTTTACCCTTTCCTTTTTTAATGTTTCTTAACTAGTTTATCCTAACAATACCTTTCATAAAAAAAAATAATCTTTTTTGAACCTTCATTATTATAGTCATATTTTATCCTTCATTGTATTTACTTTATTTTTTGTATACACATAGGGTTTTTTCTTCTAAAAAATTTGGGGTACAATTTCTTCTAATAGATCAAAATATACCCTAAAACTAGCTCCGGGCTTGTTCTAGTCTCCAGCCCGAGCAAATTCTCTCCACTTTCTTTTTCTTTATTCTCCCAACCAACTTACTTCATCAACTCCTTTTTTAGAAATTAAAAATTTTTTTTTTCATTTTTATATGCATATTCCATCCCTTCATTGTGTTTACCCTTATATACGTTTTTCATTCTTTAAAAATTTGGGAGGTAGTTTCTTCTAAGAGACCAAAATACTCCCAAAATTAAGTGGGTGACCCTGTTCTAGTCACCAGTCTAATATATAGATTTTTTTCTTTTTTATATTTTTTCTTTATTTCTTTTCTTTTTAAAAATTTTTTAATTTTTTTTTTTTCTGAACTTCTTTTTATCCCCCCCCCCCATGATTGGGGGTCTCTTCTGATTTGGTTAAAGCGCATTTTCCTGGGGTCTTTGCCACCCTTTTTGTATTTTATTTGCTCCTTCATATACTCTTATCTGGAAAAAATGACAAGGCAGAAAAACTCACCACAAAAAAAAGAACAAGAGGCAGTACTGAAGGCTAGGGACCTAATCAATACAGACATTGGTAATATGTCAGATCTAGAGTTCAGAATGATGATTCTCAAGGTTCCAGCCGGGCTCGAAAAAGGCATGGAAGATATTAGAGAAACCCTCTCTGGAGATATGAAAGCCCTTTCTGGAGAAATAAAAGAACTAAAATCTAACCAAGTTGAAATAAAAATGCTATTAATGAGGTGCAATAAAAAATGGAGGCTCTTACTGCTAGGATAAATGAGGCAGAAGAAAGAATTAGTGACATAGAAGACCAAATGACAAAGAATAAAGAAGCTGAGCAAAAGAGGGACAAGCAACTACTGGACCACGAGGGGAGAATTCAAGAGATAAATGACACCATAAGATGAAACAACCTTAGAATAATTGGGATTCCAGAAGAAGAAGAAAGAGAGAGGGGAGCAGAAGATATATTGGAGAGAATTACAGTAGAGAATTTTCCTAACATGGCAAAAGGAACAAGCATCAAAATCCAGGAGGTGCAGAGAACCCCCCTCAAAATCAACAAGAATAGGTCCAAACCCCATCACCTAATAGTAAAATTTACAAGTCTTAGTGACAAAGAGAAAATGCTGAAAGCAGCCTGGGAAAAGAAGTCTGTAACATACAATGGTAGAAATATTAGATTAGACTTATCCACAGAGACCTGACAGGTGAGAAAGAACTGCCATGATATATTCAGAGCACTAAACAAGAAAAATATGCTGCCAAGGATACTATATCCAGCTAGGCTATCATTGAAAATAGAAGGAGAGATAAAGAGCTTCCAGGACAAACAAAAACTGAAAGAATTTGCAAATACCAAACCAGCTCTACAGGAAATATTGAAAGGGGTCCTCTAAGCAAAGAGAGAGTTTAAAAGTAGTAGATCAGAAAGGAACAGAGACAATATACAGTACCAGTCACCTTACAGGCAATACAGTGGCACTAAACTCATATCTCTCAATAGTTACGCTGAATGTTAATTGGCTAAATGCCCCAATCAAAAGACACAGGGTATCAGAATGGATAAAAAAACAAAACCCATCAATATGCTTGCTGCCTACAAGAAACTCATTGTAGACCCGAAGACACCTCCAGATTTAAAGTGAGGGGTTGGAAAACAATTTACCATGCTAATGGACATCAGAAGAAGGCTGGGGTGGCAATTCTTATATCACATCAATTAGATTTTGAGCGAAAGACTATAATAAGAGATGAGGAAGGACACTATATCATACTCAAATGGTCTGTCCAATAAGAAGATCTAACAAATTTAAATATCTATGCCCCTAATGTGGGAGCAGCCAACTATATAAACCAATTAATGACAAAATCAAAGAAACACATTGACAATAATACAATAATAGTAGGGGACTTTAACACTCCCTTCACTGAAATGGACAGATCATCCAATCCAAAGATCAATGAGGAAATAAAGATCTTAAATGACACACTGGACCAGATGGACATCAAAGATATATTCAGAACATTTCATCCCAAAGTAACAGAATACACATTCTTCTCTAGTGCACATGGAACATTCTCCAGAATAGATCACATCCTGGGTCATAAATCAGGTTTCAACCGATATCAAAAGATTGGGATCATTCCCTGCATATTTTCAGACCACAATGCTCTGAAGCTAACTCAATCACAAGAGGAAATTTGGAAAGAACCCAAATACATGGAGACTAAACAGCATCCTTCTAAAGAATAAATGGGTCAACCAGGAAATTAAAGAAAATTTGAAAAAAATTCATGGAAACAAATGATAATGAAAACAGTTCAAAATCTGTGGGACACAGCAAAGGCAGTCCTGAGAGGAAAATACATAGCGGTACAAGCCTTTCTCAAGAAACAAGAAAGGTCTCAAATACACAACCTAACCCTACACCTAAAGGAGCTGGAGAAAGAACAGAAAGAAAGCCTAAACCCAGGAGGAGAAGAAAAATAATAAAGATCAGAGCAGAAATCAATGAAATAGAAACCAAAAAAAAAATAATAGAACAAATCAATGAATCTAGGATCTGGTTCTTTGAAAGAATTAATAAGATTGATAAACCCCTGGCCAGACTTATCAAAAAGAAAAGAGAAAGGACCCAAATAAATAAATTCATGAATGAAAGAGGAGAGATCACAACCAACAGCAAAGAAATACAAACAATTATAAGAATATACTATGAGCAACTCTATGCCAATAAATTTGACAATCTGGAAGAAATGGATGCATTCCTAGAGACATATAAACTACCACAACTGAACCAGGAAGAAATAGAAAACCCGAACAGACCCATAACCACTAAGGAGATTAAAACAGTCATCAAAAATCTCCAAACAAACAAAAGCCCAGGGCCAGATGGCTTCCCAGGGGAATTCTACCAAACATTTAAAGAAGAATTAATCCCTACTCTCCTGAAACTGTTTGAAAAAAATAGAAATGGAAGGAAAACTTCCAAACTCATTTTATGAGGCCAGCATCACCTTGATCCCAAAACCAGACTAGGATCCCATCAAAAAAGAGAATTACAGACCAATATCCTTGATGAATACAGATGCAAAAATTCTCACCAAAATACTAGCCAATAGGATTCAATAGTACATTAAAAGAATTATTCACCACGACCAAGTGGGATTTATTCCAGGGCTGCAAGGTTGGTTCAACATCCTCAAATCAATCAATGTGATACAACACATTAATAAAAGAAGAAGAACCATATGATACTCTCAATAGATGCTGAAAAAGCATTTGACAAAGTACAGCATCCCTTCCTGATCAAAACTCTTCAAAGTGTAGGGATAGAGGGCACATTCCTCAATATTATCAAAGCCATCTATGAAAAACCCACTGCAAATATCATTCTCAACGGAGAAAAACTGAAAGCTTTTCCGCTAAGGTCAGGAACACGGCACGGATATCCATTATCACCACTGCTATTCAATATAGTACTAGAAGTCCTAGCCTCAGCAATCAGACAACAAAAATAAATTAAAGGCATCCAAATGGGCAAAGAAGTCAAACTCTCTCTCTTTGCAGATGATATGATACTATATGTGGAAAACCCAAAAGAGTCCACTCCAAAACTGCAAGATCTTGTATAGGAATTTAGTAAAGTGTCAGGATATAAAATCAATGCACAGAAATCAGTTGCATTTCTCTACACCAACAACAAGACAGAAGAAAGAGAAATTAAGGAGTCAATCCCATTTACAATTGCACCCAAAACTATAAAATACCTAGGAATAAACCTAACCAAAGAGGCTAAGAATCTATACTCAGAAAACTATAAAGTACTCATGAAAGAAATTGAGGAAGACACAAAGAAATGGAAAAATGTTCCATGCTCCTGGATTGGAAGAACAAATATTGTGAAAATGTCTATGCTCCCTAAAGCAATCTACACATTTAATGTGTAATCCCTATCAAAATCCCACCCATTTTTTTTCAAAGAAATGCAACAAATAATCCTAAAATGTATATGGAACCAGAAAAGACCTCGAATAGCCAAAGGAATATTGAAAAAGAAAGCCAAAGTTGGTGGCATCACGATTCCAGACTTCAAGCTCTATTACAAAGCTGTCATCATCATGACAGTATGGTACTGGCACAAAAACAGACACATAGATCAATGGAACAGAATAGAGAGCCCAGAAATAGACCCTCAACTCTATGGTCATCTAATCTTTGACACAGCAGGAAAGAATGTCCAATGGAAAAAAGACAGCCTCTTCAATAAATGGTGTTGGGAAAATTGGACAGCCACATGCAGAAAAATGAAATTGGACCATTTCCTTACACCACACACGAAAATAGACTCAAAATGGATGAAGGACCTCAATGTGAGAAAGGAATCCATCAAAATCCTTGAGGAGGACACAGGCAGCAACCTCTTCGACCTCAGCCGCAGCAACTTCCTCCTAGCAACATCGCCAAAGGCAAGGGAAGCAAGGGCAAAAATGAACTATTGGGATTTCATCAAGATCAAAAGCTTTTGCACAGCAAAGGAAACAGTCAACAAAACCAAAAGACAACTGACAGAATGGGAGAAGATATTTGCAAACGACATACCAGATAAAGGGCTAGTGTCCAAAATCTATAAAGAACTTATCAAACTCAACACCCAAAGAACAAATAATCCA
>PISX010007530.1:0-63092 GCA_004024625.1 Mellivora capensis | reverse complement strand
TATGAACAGACATTTCTGCAAAGAAGACATCCAGATGGCCAACAGACACATGAAAAAGTGCTCCACATCACTCGGCATCAGGGAAATACAAATCAAAACCACAATGAGATATCACCTCACACCAGTCAAATGGCTAAAATTAACAAGTCAGAAAATGACAGATGCTGGCGAGGATGGAGAAAGGGGAACCCTCCTACACTGTTGGTGGGAATGTAACCACTCTGGAAAACAGCATGGAGGTTCCTCAAAAAATTGAAAATAGAACTACCCTATGACCCAGCAATTGCACTACTGGGTATTTACCCTAAAAATACAAACATAGTGATCAGAAGGGGCACGTGCACCCGAATGTTTATAGCAGCAATGTCTACAATAGCCAAACTATGGAAAGCGCCTAGATGTCCATCTACAGATGAATGGATAAAGAAGAGGTGGTATATATATACACAATGGAATACTATGCAGCCATCAAAAGAAATGAAATCGTGCCATTTGTGACGATGTGGATGGAACTAGAGGTTATCATGCTTAGTGAAATAAGTCAATTGGAGAAAGACAACTATCATATGATCTCCCTGATATGATGAATTGGAGATGCAACATGGGGGTTTGGGGGGGTAGAAAAAGAAGAAAAGAAACAAGATGGGATTGGGAGGGAGACAAACCATAAGTGACTCTTAATATCACAAAACAAACTGAGGGTTGCTGGGGATGGGGGTCGGGAGAGGGGGGTGGGGTAATGGACATTGGGGAGGGTATGTGCTATGGTGAGTGCTGTGAAGTGTGTAAACCTGGCGATTCATAGACCTGTACCCCTGGGGATAAAAATACATTATATGTTTATTAAAAAAATTAAATTAAGAAAAAGAAAATTTAAAAAACAAAAGCAAAAAAGAAAATTCAATGCCAATACCCTGGTTTCTAGTTTTTTTTTTGAAATGTTTGAAGTTCTACAACCCTGTCTGAAGTTCTACCCTCCCACAAAACAACATGTGCCTGAATTTGGAGTGACTATGTAGTTTAGGTGTAGAACTCACTCTCCTGGCCATCACAGCCTTGTCTTGTAAGACCGGCAGACTGCCATTTCTTTTTTTTTTTTTTTTTTTTTTAAAGTAGATGGAATGTCTTTCTTTTCTTTTTTTTTTTTTTTTAAGATTTTATTTATTTATATGAGAGAGAGGCATTGAGAGAGCATGAGCGAGGAGAAGGTCAGAGGGAGAAGCAGACTCCCCGTGGAGCTGGGAGCCTGATGCGGGACTCAATCCCGGGTCTCCGGGATCATGACCTGAGCCGAAGGCAGTCGTCCAACCAACTGAGCCACCCAGGCGTCCCTGCCATTTCTTATCACACTTCAGCTGTCCCTTTTTTTACCTGGTCAGTCTTGTTTGTTTATGCTACCTTCCTGATCAGGTACGCATGGGAATTAACGGTACATACAATGCCAGCAAAGACCTCCATGGAACGTTTTCACATCTTCAGCACAGTGGCTCATTTCACTGCACATCTGATCACACAGTAACGCACATGGATCATTACAATAGAGGTCAACTACCAACTAGTCATCTCTAGGTGTACAAGGTTCTACAGTACAACTCAATGAAATATATTCTAAGTAGAGAAAAACACCTGTTTTGCTCTATCTAAACTCTCCTAGAAAACATGCCAGTGCTGATCCAGGATTTCTCAATCACATCCAGAATAGACGGAAACCTCTCTTCTTTCTCTACAGGAACCTCTCTACATTTTTTTCATGTGGTGAATTCATTTTGTCATGGGGCGAACACCTGTGTGACTATTTAAAAACCACAACACCAGGTGTGTGAATATAAGTGTCTCTTTTGTGTAATGCTCTTCTCACTGATTTCTCAGCAGGCTGGGTCAGGAAAAATCTTCAAGCTGAATATAGAAAAAGGTCTTAAAGGATTTTTAAAAATATATTACAAGTGCTTGCACTAAATATATTGCAACAAAATCATACAAATAGGCCTTAACTTTATAAGGTTCTTTAGTTTTTGCTACCATGTGGAAATGTTTAGTATCTGTGAGTACCCAGTTTTAAGTTTATCATAAGGGAGAGAATTTTAGAAGACTTAGATTTGGAAGACACTGTACTACAAAATAGTACAAAATATAACACAAAAGAGCTTTATTTACCTTTTGCCTTGTCTCAGGCTCTCCATTCCTCTTTTCCAGGAGATAGTTGCCCTAGGAAAGGCATTTGGCTTGCATTCGATAGTAATATCCCCACCAACTTGAACAACTGAATTTTTTTTAATAGGATTTTTAGAGAAATCAGGAGCTGAGGCTAAAAACAAAATTAAAAACAAAATTGTTGAGTTACATCCTTAATTAACATGTGGTAATGTGATGTGGTATACGAAACAAAATTTAATATTTGTACCCAGAACTCTCAAGCTATTTTGCTCACGCTGTTCTAGGGCCAGTTACCAACTTGGCATTTTGGAGTTCTATTTTAATTTGAAAAATGAAGATGACAACAGATATCACCTCAGAAATTTACTGTGGAGATTAAATGATATAATATCTGTGAAGAAGCATAGCATACTGCCTGGCACAGAATATGTATTCAATAAATGTAATTTATTTTTGTTTTGGTGCAAGTCATTGGCATTAACAAAAGCCAGTTGGACTGAGGGAAGAAGCAAGTTACAAAGAGTCACATTCTTAACAGTGTTTATAGTGAAGAGGGTGAAGCTGGTTCTGAAGAGCCAGAAGGGGGATCTGAACCCTGATTAGGGAAATCACCAAATCTATTCCAGTCAAAGTAATGATCTTAAATATGAAATATAGAATAGCAATGAATTAAATCAGGAATACTCTATCACTATGTCAGATCTCTTCAGGCAAGCCTTAATCAGCAAAATGGAAATACTCTGCCTTCTGTAGAAGCAGGAAGGCTGAGCAGAAATTTAAAAAAAAAAAAAGTCTTTGTCAGTTTCAACTTTGTCCCCATTCGATAAATGCTGAACAAATACTAGTTCATGAGAGTGAGAAATTATTAGAGTGCTTGGCATCTGAGTCTTTCCAGCTTCATGAATGGGGGAACCCATGTGTCTAATCCCAATCCCTAGTCTAAAGTCTAATTAAGCTGAAATTCTCTCAGATATTCCATACTCTTTTGTCTCTGGGCATTTCAAGTATTGTTTCTTTGCCCTTCCATGGACCTGTGTGTGCTTTCTTTTTGGATCTCAGCTTAAAGAGAACGTCATCAATTTAGGGTTACATTCAACTTGCCATGAAGTCTGACAACTACTACTCAATTATTGACCGTAATAATCATATTTTAAATTTTAGTTTCTTTTCTCAGTGAAACTACAGGTTCTATGAAAGTAAAGATCACTTAAGTATTGATAATTATATTTTTAGTGCTTAGTACACATAAATGTTCAATAAATAGTAGTGACTCAAAGAATAAACAAACAGATCAATGGCCATTGTCCAAAAGCTCTTGAAACCTTGCCTCTTTGCTCGATCTGTCCTCTCTTTCCTCCCTTTTTCCTACCATGAAGAAAAATTTGTAATTAAAGACACTAATGGTTATTTACTGTAACAGATACCACTTAGATTATCATTCTCAAACTGCTTCTATCCCCAATTTTTCACTACCGGGACTTATCTGCCCAGCTTTCTTTGAGGTCTGAGTGATCATGTGGCAGGGTTCTAGTCATTAGCATAGAAGGATTTTTACTGTAAGGATGGAAGACAATTTTGCATTTTCTAATGAGAGGGATAAATTTGGTCACTTTTGCCCCTACCTTCCCCTTCTCCTTTAAGTAGGGACTTTATTTCTGTAGCAAAAGCAGTCATCCCCTCAAGGCTATACGCATAAGGGAAAAGTGTTAAGAAGAACATCGTCAATCACAGTCCCATGGCTCAGCTACCACCCCTGAACTTCTTCTTAAGAGAAAAAATAAATACCTGCTTAAATCATTATAAATTGAGATTTTCCTTTCTTTTCTTTAATTGGCAGGTGAAAACTTTTTTTTTTTTTAATTTGAAAAAGAGAGACAGAGAGATAGTGAAGTGAGAGGGAGCATGAGCAGGGAGGAAAGAGAGAAGCAGACTCCCCACAAAGCAGGGAGCCCAACGTGGGGCTGCATCCCAGGACCCTGGGATCATGACCTGAGCCGAAGGCAGACACTTAACAAGCTGAGCCATCCAGGCGCCCCAGATGAAAACATTTCTAATGGATAATTTTGAACTGTACTCAAAACATCATGTGCTAGGGTCAGCTTTGGAGGAGACTTTTTCTGGTTTGCATGCACCCAACAGTGGGCTTCTCTGGAAGTCCTAATGTATTGCTCAAGCAGAATAATGATTATGATCCTGCATTTTTTTAAAGTTAATTTAGACATTTCCCATTATGTCAAGGTAAGGCAATCTCTAATTTACAGAAAAATTGGATTCATATTATGTATAATCACAGCTTGCTAAAATGTCATTTTGAATTTTTTGGTTATAAGTGAATGACTTACCTAATACTCTCAATTCTGCATTTGCATAAATTATCCGATATTTGTTTTCTGCAGCACATTGGTAGACACCCGAATCTGACACATTCAACATAGTTATGGTAAGTGTCCCATTTTCTATTTGAATTCTTTTCTAATAAAAGAAAAGTCATGTAAAAATGCTAGTATGTTAATGTAGGCATTCTCTTAACCAGAATACATTATTAAACATTTGTGCATATCTACAAGATAGAATATTTTCGTGTATGAGAGCTGATGTTTATGAAGATGAAACTTAATATCCTGTAAGATTCTGAGCAGCTTTTTGAAGTTAAAAAGAGAAACATTCTTCATATAATTTTAATGGTTAGTATATTTTATGTTATCTCATTTCTTTGAAAATTGGCATCGTCTGCATAGAGTATATGTTACCGTTCTATAATAAGGTATATAAAATAATTTGGAAGATTGTACCATTCCAATTATTCTAGAAAATATGGTCAATAATAATGCTAGACAAGAATATAATGGTTAGAAATTCCCTTGGCTTTCCATCATAAGGTCTCCAAAAGACTTGAAATGTGATGACTTGATAATGTTCTAATTGAGTCATAAGTTGGAGAAGCTAAATTCTCCTTTTCTCCAGCCTGCCATAGTATGCTTAAACAGCCAAAATCTGTTACAGAGTCCCATTTGGAGTATAGAAATACAATTTTGAGTGCACATAATGAAATAGTTTAATAGAGCAAATATAATTTAAAAAAAATAGTTCAGTATACCTATTACCATCCTTTAAAGATAATAAAAGTAGGCTGGAGGAAACAGAAAATGCTCTAGGCAAAAGGTATTCATGAAGAAAATTCCACTAAAACCAAAACAAAGAACAGCATTATATTCAGCTTCTAAACACCAGATGTTCTTTGTGTCCCTAGCTGTGCCTACAAGTGCAAAGTAAAAGGGAAAATTAACACAATTATTTGGATAATTTGATGAAAAAAAATCTGTCTCATTTTCAGTATACTGTAGAACAAAAGTATAATTTAGGCTGAAAAATGTGGATAACTGCCTCAGTTCTCCACTTCCTATGGGTTTAGAGTCTTTAGTTTTCAGAAAAGCAAGATACTGGATAATGTTTAAGAGCTTGGATCCTGGAATCAGACTACGTTTAGAATACAAATTCTAACAATTACTAGCTACTGTGTGACTTTGGGCAAGTGACTTAACCTCTCTGAAACCAATCTTCATCATCTATAGAAGAAATAATACTAGCATCTCTCTTACAAAATTGTCACGAGGATACAATAAGATAATGCATGGAAAAATAATGTGCACAGGACCTGGAACATACAAGACTTTGGTGGATGTTAATTATGATGACAGTGATCATGATGATGATGATGGTGATATCCTGGATATGAATCTATCACTGACTAGTGTGTAACCTTAAGCTTGTCTTCTCTACCCTTAATTTTTCTCATTTGAAAAACAGAGATAATATTAATAGCTACTTTGATTTAAATATTATGTAAATTAGTATATATGAAGAGTATACTACATTTCCTAAACCGACTAAGCATTCCGAAAACATTAGTTGTTGCTGGTAGTAACAAAATTTCCCTAGGAGAATAGGTGAATTTTTAATATCAGCATCGACACTTACCTCTGGATTGAGGCGTTCACCATTCTTTAACCAGGTGTACCAAGGATTTGGCTTTCCACTAGCTTTGCATTCCCAAAACAAATTGTCATAGATAGACAGGTATGTATTTTGGATTTTTTGTTCCCATTCTGGTGGGGCTGTTTCAAAAATAGACAAGAACAACTACTTGGTAAGTCAATTATCCAAAATATTGTGCAACATTCCAAGATCAGTACAAAGCAGAAGGACAAGGCCTCCTAGACCCAACAGTGGTGCAAACACATGATTTGATGGAAGGGAAATACAGAAGCCTCAATGTGGAGTGACAGAAGTCTTGATATAAATATCAGTGGTCCTTTGGCGTAAGATAAATATTTGCCATTTGTCATTTTGATGCACCTTGGGAGTTGTGGGAAAAGGTTCAAATGCAGAACAAGGCCAGAGAATAATTTCTTGGTAAATATTAGTGGATAGGTCAAGTTAGAAAATGTATACCAATTCTGAGCCCACTGTGGGCAAAAGGCCTTTGATTATATTTGGTCTGAAATTTTGTAACTAAAAATAAGTGTATCTATATCAGATATTACAATTCAGTTTGAAGCACAATTCAAATATGAGTCTCATCACATTTTAGTAGGATTACAGTCCAATTTTTTTTAACCCTAGATAAAACCTTTAACAGGCAATGAGTACTGAGGCATTTATAGTAAAGTGCCATTTATGTATAAAGTGGTAATATCCTTACTACCATTGACACAAAAAGGTGGGGTACAGATTAAATGTTTTAAAATTAATATTTCTTCCATTAATATGATAATGGGGCTGCCTGGCTGTGTCATTTAATCCCTTTCTTTTATTTAGGTCTGGCCTCAGATATGTGAGAGTAGATGAAATATCCTTTGGAACTGCAGGCTATTACAAGTTAGATGTTTTATTTATCTACTTGCAGGTAATTCCCCCTCCAATATTTGTAGAGGATTTTTTCAGGGATTTTAGGGAACCTGCTCAAGAAGACATAGTCAAAAACATACAGAAGCCAAAATTTGAACCCTGAAAGCACATCCTAAATCAAGGGGTTGTGTTCAGGCTGTCTGTTTGGGAATGTCAGCCCTTAGATGGGGGTCAGGAAAAGGAAGAGTCAATTAGGAAGGAAGGAGGCAATGCAAGGATCAGTTACTGAGTTGGCCACCAAGATAGGCCACTGTTACTCTAGCTTCTGTGACGTTTAAGGGGTCTTTATAACTGCCTACCCGGGGAAAGGCAGAGGAAGAATTTGTTCACTGGCTCCTGTCCATAGTCATTCAAGAGTGGTAGAGACAGTATGTATTAGAACACCCAGGCTGCGTATGCTTAAGTGCTGAGCAGGTTCCTGAGAACAAAGAAAGCTGGAGGGGGAAACAAGATGGACTTAGTGTGGCATCTGAGATGAGACTCTGTCAGGTTACACCTACAAAACATGGAGCTGCTCACTGCAGCAGTGGCTGAAGTAAGAAGTGGGACTGAGAGTCTTTGAAATGTTATACAAGTATGTCCGACTTCCTGGGTTTTCCCACTGCAACATCTGGTTCCACTAAGATGAAAGGACTTTTGGGGAGCTGGTCACTGAGAAGAAGGAATCATGATGTCTCACTGTAGTAAAAACTAAGCCTGGGATTACCATCTGTGGAAATAAGGGTGACTTCAGGTTACAGAACATGCTCATCACAGTTTTAAGGGACACATCAAGGGAAGACTTAGAAGAAGTAGATGCATGGATGAAATTGAATCATGCTTCTGAATATTAAAATTTTATAAATTATAGATGATCGTTTAGAAATTGTTTTAACATATGTTTGGCCTGGGAGAAGAAATTCATACTCACATAAAATTCATATGGCTTATAAAAGTATGAAATATATATGGATTATTGTTTAATGCAGTAATTATAACTTTAAAACACATTTATTTATTTTATATGTAAATCCTTTGGATGCTTCAGATACTGAAGACCAAAACTTCAGATACTGAAGTTTTAAATCTTCAACCACATAGTAAATGCATGAAAGGAAGGACTTAGGATTTCAGGTCAAATATATGGGCTTGGATTTTAGATTTTATTTTTTTTCCCTATTGAATGGTTATGGGAAATCATTTAACTTCTCTGGATATGTTTCATTTTCTATAATGATATTAATACTTTGAGATTTCTTTTGGAAGTTACAAAGACATAATATAGAGGGATAGGGTTCTGAATTATAACAAACACAGGAATATAATAAAACCAATTCTCTTCTTAAAAATTTCAGGTCTTATGCAATTCTCAGATAATTGAGTCAATTACTGAATTGCTCCTTTGAGAGTACAATGACAAATAAATTAATAGGTGAGTAAGAAACATAATATTTGTCTTATTGACCAATTATTCATTATTACTCCACAAGGACCATTTTGACTGATTAAATGACTAATGACATGTATTCCTACCTCTTACTATTGTTAAAAATTACATGAATATATGTTTGTAAAATCTGTTGTGTAAGTTAACAGTTTTTGTAGAGATGTGAGAGGAAGCACTTTAATATTAATTTCTGGTTTAAAGATACCCTCATTTTCTGTTTGATCATTTAGATATATCTTTGGCTATTTAATAGAAAAATGAAGTATCTATTAAAAACTAGCCAAAGCCTGTAATACTTTGGTGTCACTAAAATACTTCCAGTCACATCTTTACTATTTTATATACAACAGATGCTAGAGTTGAAAGATTGTTCCTTAAAACTTCATACATGTGTGTGTGTGTGTGTGTGTGTGTGTGTGTGTATAGCTACAATTGTAGAGAAATAACCAGCAGGATATCATATTTTATATATAAAAATATATATATATATATATTATATATATATATATATTATTTTATATATATATATATATAAAATAGTACTTTTCATTCAAGGGAAAATTCTAAAGGAAATGGAAAATAATATAACCAAGGCACAATATGTTCTCCTCACAGGATACTCAATCACCATTCCTATGAAGTAATTACAAAACCTTAGACTTTTCCAGTTACAAAAAGAAAATTTTCTCAATTACTTTATCATTGATTGTAAACATGTCACACAGAAGCATGTTACATAGGAAAGTATTTTTGGTCATGTATAAATACAATCTTAAAGTTCTCCAGTACAGATAAATTAAATTTAGCAAAGAAGTTAAGAATATCTTAAAAGTACCAAACATTTTGATAATTCTGGGGTATATTTTACGGTTTGTTTGATGTAAAAGAAAGAAGCAAATTTTATGCAAGTGTGTATTTTGGCCTGGATAAAAGAAGACACGAAGACAATTTTTATATAATACATGCTTTCATTTGAGAGTCTGCTAATTGAGACAAACATATATTTTAAGTGAAGTAATGACTATTTTTCTATTATCTACATATGAATAGACAAAATCTGGAAAATAGAAACAAAAACTGAAAACTACCATTCAGTATTATATTTCTCCTGTCATTTTCTCCTTCTTTTGTGAATTCTACTTAGAATACTTATAATTAAGACTACTACTTATAATTAAGACTGTCATGGGATTTTGCTGCATGTTTTATGGGAAATATATTGGATTCTATGGTACTTTGTGTTATAAACTTTTATAGCTTAAATGTGACACTGCTGATACTTTCAAGGCAATTATAATAAACAATAGCATGCAAAGGCCATGTTGGAATTAAAGCTATATTTTAAAAATGGTCATTCCCACCTGTTAGCATCCTCACCATTAGCATCATCATGTGTCTTCTTTATTTCTCCTATGACACTTCTACAACATGCTAATGACTTTCACTACTTACAATGAAGGATATTACCAAACATTTCATGTACTTTTTGAAATCCTATTAGCTTACCATAGAAAATGAGTTGACCCTTTGCAAGGTTTCTTCCTCGAAGGTTGCCTGCAATGCACTCATAGAAGCCTTCATCTTCCTGTTGAAAGTTCGGGATTTCAAGAATAGCTTGGGATTTGCTGTACTTGACTTTCCCTGGCAATGGGTTTCCATCCAACCTCCTCCAACTAATATCAGGAACTGGACTAAACAGTTATACCTCATTAGAATAGAAGACAATTCAGTCTTTATGACAGCAGGATAAAATAAGAGTGTCCTTAAGAAAAATTCTCAAGGAAAATTTTTTAATCAATCTATTGTATTGTGACTAGTTTTCAGATCATGCAGTCATTCACCATTCACTCATCCAGCAATTTATAACACTTTATTAAGTGCCTGCCATGTGTAAGTCTTGGTGCTATAATCAGGGAATAAATCGATGAATAAAATAGACATGTCTTTTGCCCTTGAGTTGCTTAAAGACCAGTGGAGAAACATACAATAAATAAATAATTAAAAAATAATACATTTGTAAATTGCAGTAAATGAAAGAAAGGAAACAGTGCTTTTAAAAGGAAAAGGAAACAGAAGTAGTGACAAGATTATATCCGTGTAAATATGGTAGTCAGGAAATTCTTTGTAAGCATGTGGCATTTAAGAGTAGACCAGCTTTTTCTATACTTATAGATACTTATAGACAAAAATACAGATTCCTCTATAGTTAAATGGGTACTTAACAGATAACTGAAGACCTATGCGATGTGTGATCTAGATTATCAAGGAGAACCAGTACTGTAGAACAGACCTATATAAACTGGGAGCATAGGTTTCATGATTTTCAAAAGAATATACTCATTTTTATCTTATCTAAAGCAAAAATAACAACAGCAAAAAAAAAAAACGCACAAAAGATAATTTTATTTTGTACCCTATTTCTGTTAGAATTTGTGGAGTTCCTTAATATCTTATATCTGATACCTTTAGCCTAATATGAATATCTTTTAAAATAGCAAAAATACATTTAAAATAGCTGAACCTAACTGTTATCAATAAGGGATGAATTTAGAAATTCATAGTGAGAAAGACCTTGCTTCTACAGATCTAATATAAAGAAATGCAGGCAATCTGTAAAGATACAGCAGGGAAGTATTTCTTAACAAACCAATCCTTTGTAGTATCAACCCTCAATCTATTTACAGTAACATTTTTCCTTTCCTACTGTCAAGTCATTCTGCATTCCCTTATAGATTTACAGATGATTTAAATGTTTCTATTCTAAATATATTTTAAATTAATAATAATAATAATAAAAGTAAATCATTTTGCAAAGCCAGACTGTAAACTTTGTCAAGGTTATGGGATTTCTTCAAGTCAACAAAAATAATGTGGGAACTATCCCGTCAAATGCGAAATGGCTGACAAAAATCTATGGAGTTTGAGCAGTAAACTGCAGAATGTTGGTGATGGTGACTCAGTAGAGGCTTCAAATAAAGCAAAACTGATGAACTCCAAGGAATTTTTTTATTGGCAAACGATGATCCTTCTGTGCGAATCAAAGGTATATA
Organism: Mellivora capensis; assembly: GCA_004024625.1. Lineage (NCBI taxonomy): Eukaryota > Metazoa > Chordata > Mammalia > Carnivora > Mustelidae > Mellivora > Mellivora capensis. The sequence continues at coordinate 51,554 of PISX010007530.1, read as the reverse complement.
CAATATAGAAAGTCATACCTGTGCTCACATACATTGTGGGGGGAAAACATATCCCCCAATCACTGTGTGATTTGTCTATTTTTCTCAGGATAACCTGTATTTTGTTAAACACGAAATAAAATAATTATTATGATAAACTGTAGTTTTTGTCTTCTTAAAAAACTGTGTCACTTACCACAAATTTAGGTTGACATTTCAGTAGAATGGCATATTCCTGACAACAATTAACCTCAGATAACTGGTTTTCTTATTAATTCATATTACAGAATACAAAACTACAAATAAAAATGAAGTTTTAGAAGAAAATTTATTCACATAGAAAGGTCTTTGCCAATTCGGGTGAATTTTATAGTATATGCCCTAGCACCCAAATTTAAAAAAATATATATATGTAGTGCATATGTGAAGATAGTAAGAGTTATTATCTGTGAGTAGTAAGAATATTAATGCCTTTAATTTTTTCTTTCTGCTTATCTCTATTTTCTAACAAAAGCATACATTACCTCTGTAATAAAAATTTTTAAGAAAATTTATTTACAAAGAGAAAACCAGAGGCTCTGACACCTGTCTAAATTCATGATCCTTTGTTATTTTTTTTGACAATGTATCTCTGATTTATGACAAATATATGCAGAGTAACCAACTAAAAAAAGTTTTTAACCCAAAGCATTCAGACAAAAAAAATCAGTAAAGACTGAGTATATTTCCCATAGTTATAGCATAGTTCTTATTTTGATTATGAAGACAGAAGTCAATTTTTAACATCACTAAATATCTAAATCTCTGAGTCAGTCTGACAATAATAATAATAATTATTATAATAATATCTTAAAAATAGCTACTGCTTATTAACCACAAACTATGTGGTCCATATTATATATGTGTGCAACATGCACAGATAATTTCATTTGCTTTTCCTACAACCAAAGGTGGCAGAGCTAGGATCTATTTCCAAGTTTCTTTGCCTCAAAAGCTATGTACTTAATCATAAGGCAATAAAGACCCACAGCTATTATAAGCCCCTCTTCTGATAGCTTTAGTATTTGTGGTTTTACAAGAGTAGATGTCCATTTTAAATGTCCAAATTAAGTGGGAGCAAAAAGAACAAGTCCAACCCATCCCAGCTATTCCTACTTTCCCCAAAAGAACTCAGTGATAACACTGAAGTCTCTCTGGATAAGCTTATTTCCCTAAATGGATGAGTCACTATATTCTACAGAGATACAGAGGTATAGAGATATACCTTTCCAATAGAAATAATGCAGCAGAAAATGTCAGTACTCTACCTGTGTGCCTTCTGATCCCTTAGCCGCCCCAGATCATGAAGTGTTATTACCTTCAACATTTAGTATCTATATCTCTTTGTTGACAACTACCCTCAAGCTGCTGTAGCTGACTTTCCCTTCACAAAGAAAGAGGTGTAGGCAGCTAGGGATTTACACAATCCTAAGGGCAGCTCTTAATCAACAATTGACTGGGTGCTGTGGTACAAATAGTCCAACTCCTTGCCTCTAATGGTTGGACATCTCTAGGATATGACCTGCACCCTCTCCAGAGCTCCCCTACAGGACTGAGGCAAATTTAACTTCTGTTGAATTTTGCATGATACCATACTCTGCTTGGCTACTCTCCCATACCTGTCCCACTTCTCCATTCTCTTACGGGTTCTTCCTAAGAACTCTTCTATCAAATCACTTGCAAAAAGATTATCCTTTCATGGTCTGCTTCTTGGAAAACCCATTTATTAGAATTCCCAATATGCTCTGACCTTTTTTCGACTTTAATTATGGTATCAACTGTAAGGAACCCTTAAATAATTCTCAGTATGGTATGTCCACGGAGCCATTAGACAGACATAGAAATGGTATTCTGTGGTATTAAACATCAATGGAATACGAGACCAAAACTGAGCAGTAGAATCCTTGTGGAAAGCCATGACTGTGGAAAATACAAGGTCTAAATTATACCAGCATAACAGCAAAAGCCAAGAAATGTAGAAAAAACACAAGGCTTTACAGAGACAGATATGTTTCTCACTTAAAAAAGAACACCCTCTAGATTTTTTTTTTTCCTTATCTCATTTGGGGTTGGAGTGATAAGTGTTCTTCCTAAACCATTTAATTTTGGAGAAGGTTATAAGAGTCAGTGTATTGGCTTCTAACATAACAACTTTCAATTCTAAAGAAGGATACTGAATTCTCAATCTGCAGTGGGCCCATGTTTATTTGTTTGTTTTTGGTTTGTATTTTAATTGTCCTTAAAAAAAAACCAACAACCATGCTTCCTATCTTCATACGATTTGAATTGGGAAGACTACACCTCTGGCTTCAGGAAAGAACACAAGATTCAGGTCTTGCCATTAGAAGCAGGTACACCATAGTCACTGTGATTTGTTAACTGTAGGAACCAAGGCCACCTATCAGAGACAACCACACTATTCTGGTACTGCTTTTGGAAGAATTGTTGAAGGGAGAATCTTTCTTCACTATGGTTTGTTCAAACAGTATAATAGAATCTTAGAACTTCTGGGCAACAATTTCCCACCAAATGGAGAATCTTTAAAAGCCAAAGTTACCACAAAGGAAAGAAACTTGGAGTTCTTCACATGATTAGATCACGACATGACTAGATGGATGCCCATCATTCCCCAAATCTCTCTTGAACGTTTCTGTAAGTCAATACATCCTTTTTTTCCTTCTTTTTTTTTTTTAAATTAACATATAATGTATTATTTGTTTCAGGGGTACAGGTCTGTGAATCATCAGTCTTAACTCACAGCACTCACCATAGCACATACCCTCCCCAATATCCAAAACCCAGCCACCCTATCCCTCCCAGCCGCCTCCCCTCCAGCAACCCTCAGTTTGTTTCCTGAGATTAAGAGTCTCTTATGGTTTGTCTCCCTCCCTCCCGTCTCATCTTGTTTCATTTTTCCCTCTCTTTTCCCCGTGCCACCCCCGCCCTGACTTAGGCTTGTTTGAGTTATTTTCCTGCTGCTTTGAAACCAATCCTCCCACAAAAAAAAAAAAAAAAAAAAAAAAAAAGACTCGGCAAATAGTTCTGAATGCCTGGGTCTAAATGCTACCTATGTGATTGAATTATATAATATGGAGGATTCCCTCTGGATATTACATTTTACACTCCATATATCAGAATTCTCAGGGCAACTAAACTATCAAAAAAATTACTCAAACATTTTGAAAGTTTAAAAAAAAACAAAAGTCTTATCAAACGTATTTTATCACTTCATTTGATGTTAAAGTTACTAATAGGAGACAAATCAAGCAGTTTTATAAGATTTCACAGTTACTAATTAAATGCTTTTTTTCAGATTTGTTATGTCACTGCTAAACATGAATGCCATGATCCTCCTAATTATGACTGATAATGTGATATATACAGACAGAATAAATGCAAAATACAGATTACATAAAAATTCATATGAATTTTAATTAAAACTTCCCATTTTGTCCTGAAACTTCTTATGAAGATACTAAATGAACTGCTTTAGATTTCACACCCTCTACCTTTTCTGAAGGCATCCCAAATGGACAGTGGGTGGGAAGAAATGGAATCATAACAAAAGATGAAATTATTTTAGTAATGAGCTGTAGTTTTTAAAGATTTTTATTTATTTATTTGAGAGAGAGCAAGTACATAAGTGGGGGGAAGGGTAGAGCGAGAGAATCTTCAAGCAGACTCCCCACTGAGGGTAGAGCCTGATATGGAGCTCCATCTCATGATCCATGAGATCATGACCTGAGCCAAAACCAGAGTCAACCGACTGATCCACTCAGGTGTCCCAATCAGCTTTAGTTTTTAAACGCAAGTTCATTTTTCTAAGGCATGTTATTCTTTGTAAATAATAATTATAATTATAATAATAAAACGATCATAATAGAATACTATTTACACAGTACAGAGCAGAACATAGCTCTTATCAGCTATATTTTATTCCACCTTTATAATCACGAATTTCCTCATTTATAGAATGGTGAATAATAATAGTACATAAGTCACAGGACTGTTGTGAGGATTAAATGATACAATCCACGTCATATATGCAATGTGCTGTCTAGCACCCTAACACTACATTGGACTGTTAATGAAAAATCAATAAAATCATTTAAAATCATTATTATGTTATTGTTATTATTTCAAAAGCAAAAATCCTAGCTGATATTTATTTGTTTTCTGTTCTCTGTTAAGGACTCCATATGACTATGCATTCAACATAAACTGATTTATGAATCATTTGTCAATTAAAATTGGATCTCCACACTGTGAATGAAATGGGTACACAAACATCCCCATATGTCTCTAGAAGTAAATTTCTTGCTTTTCCCTGCCTTATATATCAACTGTTAAGATGCTATTATTATCCCTGGTCATAGTGGTCATCCTCCTTTCCTCATCATGACAGCAGAGCTCTCTCAGGAAAGATACTACATGTTTTGCTGTGAGGTATCTTTGTTTTTCAACCTGGTTAATCACGTGGGACCATGGCGGTAGGGAGGAAAGGAATTTGTATACAGAATTCTACAAAGAGAAAAACAGAATGCTGTGTAACACACCTGAGCATGAATATTAATAATCATTAGTATAATAATAATAATAAAAAATAATAATAAATCAAAATAATAAAAATAATAAACAAATAAATCAAATAATAATAAAAATAAAAAATAATAAATCATATGAATATTAATATCATTAATTGAGTGCTTACTATGTACCAGGCATTGTGACAGAAGGCTTCCACATGTCATCTGAGTTAAATACTCAGCTGGCAGCTATTAACAATCTAATTGCCTTTTTGGAATGGTATTCACGTTTAGACAGGTAATTTCTGCTAAGTTATTACCTGCCAATTCTTCTCCACTTAGAGTTTCAGTACAGGCTAATTTATTGTGATTCACCTTCCAATTCTTTGAGTTACCTCCCATTCTATTATAAACACTAGTAGACTACTACTTCTACTGGGGCTGAAGCATTCTTTTTAGGATCTACCTAGTTTGGCCATGTTGATGATGTAAATGATGCAATATTTGCTGGCTGTTCAGTCCAGTTTAAAGTAAGTGGTTTACTGAAAGTGCACAGTTAAATATTAACACATGAAGAATGTCATGGAGCAAGGCGGATCTTCGAGGGGTCTTCAGAATGGAGATGATTGTTAAATCTCTTGAAACTGTGCTGTTACAGAAAGGAAGTCAAAATAAATGGTGCTAACTGCAAATATCAGCCATTTCTGACAACATTTTGCTTTTAGATCCAATTCCCTCCTACCCTCTCCTTTTTAAAGTCTTCCCAAATATGATGTGGAAATAGAGCTTGGATATAAATTTCAATTAAGAAAACTAATCCAAAGCAACTCTCTTACTTAAATCTTCCTCAGACCATAGGAGATGCACTCATGAGCCTTGCATTTCAAAAGAAGCTTTGCAAAAACTTCTGATTTTGTTACTATTTGTTAAAGCAAGTTTGCCTGGAATGTGGGTCCTCACATTTGTGAAATACCACATAATAACAGCAAAGTTTTCTCTCTCTTTCTTTGTTACTCCACCCCTTTGGTTTCGTGCTTCTTAAATAAACATTGCCATAAATAAGGACTTTTACTCCATTTTCTCTCGTCATTATGCTTTTACGGAGTGAGCATCCTATTAATTTTATCTGGAGACAGAGTATATATTTGTTAACCATCTGGCCTAGTTCCAACCTGAATTGGAAGTTAAATTAAAGCTCTTCACACACTAGCAGAAACTGTGCTTCAGTTCTATATTATTAGCCCATAAATAGAATTTTCATTACTATTGCTTTTTGAGAAAGCTTATATTTCTCCCCTGGATTTCTTAAACCTCATTATCCACAGTTTAAATCCAGGCCACACTAAGTTTTTAACTAGAAACTGGTACAGAGAACCAGTTTCCTAAAATGCTCATATATGGGATTATTCTTAACTTGAACCTCATTTCAGAAAATCCCGTCAGTGGCTAATTTTAATCGAAGACAGTGAAGCAGAATAACAAAACCAGCAAAGAGTGCCTTTGTTAAATTTTCAGACTGTTCCACTAGCTGCTTTCATTTCCCCAAGTTGAAATATTCATACAAAGAGCTTGGAATGTGAGACAGTCCTATGGGGATACAATGTGGATACATTCATGAGTTCTGCAGAAGAGCAATCTCACTGTTACGGAAAAAAGGAAAACATTTTTTTCTGAGCGATCTAAATGCAGTCACGATCCTTTTGTATTGGTCAGTGTCTACACCAGGTTTCTCTCAGGGAAAAATCTTATGGTGTGCATGTATTAGTCTGGTATATTTGACACCACAGTTGTTGGAGCCAATTGAGAAGCTATAAATGGTTTGGTGATAATAGCAACCATAGCAGAATGACGCTTGCAAGTAGGGTAAAAGGACACAGGCAGGTTTTTGTATGATTGAATCCAAATTGACCCATTTTTCTGAGCCTTGGCTTTTTCATTGTAACTAAAGATAACAATGGGTACCTAAAAGGCTTCTTGAGAGGATCAAATAAGAAAATATGAGTGAGAATTCATGGTGAAATAGAAAGTCTGAACCAAAAATAAGGTCTGCTAAATTTCCTTATTACCATAATTGTTATCACATTATTGTCACATAGGGACAAGAAGGCCCTGTTATCTAAAGATTCCCTGAGAATGTTATTGCCATTTTCTACTCCTTTTAACTAAGGTAAAATAAGCACTAATTTGCACATGAACCATAAACTGGAGACCATTATTCCAAGGTGAAAATGACACTGCATTTAGCAGCTAATTAACAGCTTGTCCATAGTGTTTTATCGATACATAATATTAACCCTAAATAAATACCTCTGGATCACATGAACATTATGCTGCTCTAAAGTAAAGAAAATGTTAATTTGGTTATGGTACGTGAGGTTCTGGAGGCCTGTGTTCTGTCAAATTTCTAGGTCTTGACTTTAGCTCTGCTTATAACCATATGCTTTCGGATAAAGAAGTAAAGGAAACATTCCATATGGTGTGCTAACATTTAATCATTCTACCATTAATATATCTAATATGTATTGAGCACATATTAGATGCCTGGCACTATGTTAAGTGCCTCAGTGAAACCATGTAACAATACTAGGAGACACAGGACTACTGTTACTGGTATTTTGTAGATAAGGAGACAGGGTCTAGGAAAGGCTGGACAACATGCCCAATATCACACTGTGAACTTAAAAAAGTATTTGAACCAAAGTTGGTCTTTTCATAGAGATTGGGCTTTAAACCATCACGCTTTGCTGCTCCTACATGGACTAATCAGATATAAAATGAGTTACCTTACTAGGATGTATTAGGATATGCTGAGAAATACAATCTTCATCTAATGAACTAATTTGTCTCACAACTAGTGGATAGAGTTCCTTTTGTTTAAGGTTCAGAAGACAAAAGGATAGAGTTGCTTTGTTTTGTTTTTTGACCTACTAAGATGCCTCCAGATTCTAATAAAGGAGCTAAAGTCAAGACCTAGAAATTTCATGGGGCACAGGCCTCCAGAACCTCACATACCATAACCAAATTATCGTTTTCCAGGTCAGCTGGAAAAAAGGAAGCAAGTTAATTCTTTTCCTTCAGCTCAGTACCACCTTGGACCTGAAATCTCATGCAATTGCCAATTATTTAAAAAGTAAGAAACGTAGGTCTCCTGAGAAAGGTGGTGATAGACTGGGACGGGAAGGATGATAAGTTGCTTCCAGAAGCGTATATATTCTTTTTGGACGAGTTTTAGAGCCTTTAAATTAGTTTAATTTTAGAAACAGCACTGTCAAACTCCAATTTATGGCTATGGGGAAAAAAAAATGAAAGGAAGGTTTGACACTGGATTCAGAGTAAGCCTGTAAAATCAAAAGAGGCCCAACTTGTAGGCTGGGTCCCTGATCTGTGGAAGTGGCCCCTTTACAAGCATTCTTGAGGAGAATTTGGCAACACATTTCAGAAAACTTAGCTTTTTAGATTCCTTTAACCCAATAATTCTAACTTCCTAAAAATATACCAAGGATGTTCTCATGGGCATGGGTAAAATCAGCCACAAGAGTATTCATTACATCATTATTCGTGGCGACAAAAAATGGAAACAAAATAAAAGGAAAATAAGTGTCCACCAGTAGGAGGCTGGCTGAAAACACACATTCAAACATCCCCATTGTCACAAATGAGGGTAAAGAAGACAGTTTAAGGACCTGCAGATACATTCACAGTTTATGGTTTTAAGATTTTTTTAAAGATTTTTAAAAAATTTATTTATTTGACAGACAGAGGCCACAAGTAGGCAGAGAGACAGGCAGAGACAGAGAGAGAGGGAAGCAGGCTCCCTACCGAGCAGAGAGCCCAACGTGGGGCTCGATCCCAGGACCCTGGGATCATGACCTGAGCTGAAGGCAGAGGCTTTAACCCACTGAGCCACCCAGGCGCCCCTATGGTTTTATGATTTTTAAAAAAACATTTTACAAAATAATTTATAGAAACAATGTGAACAGCACAACAAATAAAGTGGTTCTGGATTATAACCCAAAGTATAAAATAAATATTCACTAATCAGTACTGAAATAAATAAATGAGCAAATGGGGAGCGGAACGTGACAAATCTCCCATGCAGAGGAATGCCAAATAAATTGTAAGGATTCAGCACCTTACAGGAGGTGAAGCATGACTCCCTATTCATTAAGTGAGGATGGTATATACTAACCTCCTTCCAGAGAGTCAATATGGAAAGAGAAAAATCAGTAATTTTACAGAGGAGCATCTTGACAAAAACTACTTCGGCAGAGTGATGAAGGCCAACATCGGCAGTCATAAATCTCTTTGATAGAGTAGTAACCTTGATATAATGTGAAATGGCACTTTGCCTTTGTGTTCTTCTTCCCCCCAAACCTATAACCTCAATCTAAATATGAGGAAAATATTAGACAAATTTCAACAGAGGGTGATCCTACAATGACACTGACCATCACTCCTCAAAACTGTTTAAGGTCACTGAAAACAAGGAAAGTCTAAAACACCATTATAGCCAAGAAGGGCCTAGGGAGACAAACAAAGAAACAAACAAGAAAACCTCAATGTAACATGGTAGCCTAGATGGGATCCTGGAATTAAAAAAATAAAAAAAGAAGTAAATAAAATAAAATGAGGACGTTAGACAAAAACCAAGGAAATCTGACATATGGACTCTAGTAAAAACATTGGTTCATTAATTGAAACAAATGTACCATCTTAATGTAAAATGTTAGTAATGGGGGAAAACGTGTGGGGTTATATGGGATTTCGCAGTTCTATCTGCTCATTTTTTTCTGTTCTAAAACTGTTATTAAAATGTCTATTAATTAAAAGAAAGTATTGATGGAGCTCCTGGGTGGCTCAGTGGGTTAAAGCCTCTGCCTTCGGCTCAGGTCATGATCCCAGCGTCCTGGGATAGAGCCCCGCATCAGGCTCTCTGCTCAGCAGCGAGCCTGCTTCCCCCACCCTCTCTGCTTGCCTCCTCCTACTTGTGATCTCCATCTGTCAAATAAATAAATAAAATCTTAAAAAAAAAAAAAGAAAGTATTGGTGAAAGGAGGAAAAAGAGAAGCAAGAATCTCCTATATCTCAGAGATACAAAGGACCCCTTAAATAATAGCTTAATATGAATATCCTGAATCTTCCTTCACTTAAAGTTTATAAGGAAAGAGCAGATCCCAAGAACAATGTGTTATCATGTGTTGTTTCATCCATCCTATTTTCAGTAGCCTGCAAGCTCCCCATGGCCTGTACATAATCTTTATCTCCCCAGCGCCTAGTTTGTCTGCTGCTGGGAGAATTCCTTCTGACTGGCTGACTAAATAAATGAAGGAATAAAGGAATTAATGATTGAATGAGGTAACCTAAGCATATTTCCCGAGTTAATATATAGTTACGTTTGACTTTCCAAATGAGTGATTGAGGGGATAATAGTAATCCTTATATACATTATTAACCACAGAATTTTGAAATGGTAAATCCATTATTCTGAGCAAGTCCTTGAGAATTGTGTTAGCACAAAAATATAATGCAGGGATCCCTTGTCTCCTTCCTGTGTGTTCCTTTTTAATCTCCTCAGATAAAGTAGCACTGACAATGTCTGTAATAAATGAAACTGTAACTATTTACTGGTGGCCTTTTTTGGGCCAGATACTTTGGTAGGTAAGTAGGTCAGTTTAATAGTATTTCCAGTCCTTAAAACAAGTCTACTCTATGTATCTATGTATCTAGCTAGCTAGCTAGCTAATTTTGCCTTTGTTTCACAGATAAGGAAACTGATCATAGCAGCCCAACTATTGGCAGAAAAATTTAGGATTTAAATACTGAACTTTTTGAATTCAAAGTCTACACTCTTTCCAGAACACAATGTTGCCTTGAAATGTTAGTGAATTCACTAATAAGTCATTCAGTCCTTGAGTGAGTACATATGAATGTGCTTGCTGAGGATTAATGTTTTTCAGTTTCTTAATGATTGGCTTGAATATTTGTCAGTTCTCAGATTTGCATGCACAGTCAACAGAGGAGGGTATTCTGTGGAGTTTACCTTGGAATTTGCCAGAGTTTACTGGTTTATGCCAAGCAACATAGTATCCTGGTAATATGCAAAACAATTAGCAAGTACCTGAAGATTGCATTCAGTGTGGGGCAAATGGAACAACAACAGAAAAAAGCCTATACATAGAACTATACAGATAAAATATACACAGATATACACAAAATATTCTGTTCTCCAGATACTCAATTCAATGAGGAAAAAAAAAAGCCAAATTACTTACAAGACATCCAAATAAGAAAGGTTTAAGATACCCCTTTGATTTCATTTAAAGCTAACTGTTAAAAGCCTAGAAGATATGAACGTATCTAGTTTGATTTGAAAATACTATTGTCATCCTGTGATAGATACCACAGTGACATTTTGGGGCATAATCTGCAGTGATGTCCATACATGTAAGGAAAAAAGTGGATATTAGAATCTCTTCATCTGAGAGTTCTGGAATACCTACAAACATCTCGGTGAAACTTCACATTTATTGCTTGAAATAGTCAAGCTGGGTATCTTTTCCTTCATAAATTAGAAAAAAATAAATAAGATATACATGTTTACATAAATATAGTCCTGTGTGAAGGCTCCTGAACACATAGAAAATTCAGGACTGCTACTAATTTTATTTATATTTCTGAGCACTAACAGCAAAGTTACTAAATTAAGGTTAAAAAAAAAAAAGAAGGAAAATGTGTTTGGTTGTTTATAAGAGCAGTAGAAGAGTAATGAGGGATATCAGTTTAATTTCTTCACTAAGAGTAAAGGCCTATATTTTCCTAACAGGAGACACTAAGATCTATCAGTCAATCATACTACATTTGCATAGCACTTATACACAGAGTTTCTCAGGGTGTTTTACAATACAGTTAATTTACAGCTTAGATAATTAAGAGTCTGCCATGTTAAACAAATGAGACAAAGCTGAAAGTTGAAAGCTGTGATCATGTCAGCTCTGAAACCCCAATATAGAAAGTGAGTTACATATCCCCAAAGTCATAGCAATTAAAGTTCAAGCAGGTATCTGAAGTTTTGTTTTAATTATTCTTTACTCACACTAGTCTATGGTGGTTTAAGATGGTTAGGTTTTATGAGTAAACACTCTAGTCAGCTGTCCCTATTCCTCACTCTCTAGTCTGCTTGCCTGCCTAGTGCAGCAGCCTCCCACATGAGCAGCTGTGACTGAAACTATGCTTTCTGTTTTGTTTCTAATCATCTATCATAGATTTTTGTAAATGGTAGATATTGCCATCATCTCATACAGACCTGTAGGGGTATGTTCCTCAAAGGCCCTGATCGATTTTTTGGAAACACTGCTTCTCATTAAAAAAACTGCCTGGATTTTAAAAAGGTTAACTTTTGAATTTTTAAAAAAATATGTAAAGATAAAACTCACCTGTTGCTGAAATGTTAGTAATTACAGAGACTCTAAATGGGAAATAGGTTTATAATTCCATTCCCCACATAGAATCTTATAAACATTTTACTGAAATTTTCAAGCCTTTTGTTAGGAAAACATTTATAGAATTGGGGTTAACTGCCTCTCCATACAGGGAATGAATTCATATATTAAAAGATAATTTGATATAAATATCAAATGGCTATGAGTTCTGAAATCAGAATCAGTGAGATTTAGATTTGAATTCCAGATCTAAAATTTATGTTAATTTCTCTAAACTTCACTGCATTCACCTTCACAATTAGAATTAATAATACTTGGCTTCTAACTACGTTCAAGTCACGGGGACTACACTTAGCCTCCTGCTGGAAACAAATGAAAAACTGGACAATTACACAGGAAATGAACCTGATTCCAGAAATATAACAATGAATGGTATAAAACTGTGATCCCTGAAGGAGAGGAAAGACATGAAGCAAGACCTTGGTATCCTGGCTTTCTATATACAGGTGGGCACTTTCAAGAGGAAAGAATAAGGAAAGGGAATCTAAAAAGGACATTAATGTTTCACTGAGCTGAGGAGACACACAAGACTGAGGGACTAGGATTGCAGAGTATCAGAGAGGATGGGATTATGAAAAGAAAGTACATAATTGTGTCACATGAGACTGGACATAGAACAATTTTCAGAGCTCAAACAGGGCTACAAGACAGTTGAGTTCCTCTGAGCTTTCAGAAAAGAGATATTGTAAACATCTGGTGCTTTAGTAGGGGGATGCATATTACTAGTTAACTAGCCTTAGACTAAAATCTACTCTATAGCTAGTCTACAGGAGCTTAACAATAAGTCATAGAAAGATCAAGCAGACTTACAGTAACTTAACTCCTGTCAATAAAATCTAATACTTTAAATAAATATACGACAATCCAGCACATAACAACATAACATCCATTCTGTTTACAATTTAATCTAAAATTACCAGATATCTTAGAAAGCATAAAAATGAGAATCATGACTAGGAAAAAAAGAAATCAACAGAAACAGATTCACAAATTATGAAGATGATAGAATTAGCAAGCAAGGACTTTCATATCATCAATAGGGATCCTGCATAATAGCAGGGGATTACAGCTGAGAGAACCACAGGACTCAGACTCTACACAAGAAAAGAATCTCTAGGGAAACCCAAAGAAAACAAGTGAGACACAAACGAAAACAATAGAGAAAATGTTAGCCTCTGACACCACAGCTATAGCTAACAAAAGTGGAAAACAGTAAACACACATTAACTCCTTGCTAGATAAACATAAACCTCACACATAAATCTAGTAACCTCAATTCCTTTTAACTGATAAACCTCATCTCTGGATTCACCACCACAATAATAGAAAGCATAATTAATAAGCAGTATGCAGAGACAAAACAAGCATTAGGACCACACTCAAATATGGCAAATATTCTGGGATTACCAGACTGGAAATTTGAAATTACTATGATTAATCTGCTAAGTGCTCTAATGGAAAAACAAAACAAAACAAAGACAAAAAACAAAAACAAAAACAAAAACACCCCAGAGCATAAAAAGACACATGATTAATGTAAGCTGAGATAAGAAATTGTAAGATATGACCAAAAGGAAATACTAGATATAAACACCATTATAATACAAATGAGAATTCCTTGATAAGACTTATCAGTGGAATGAACATGGCTGAAGAAAGAATAAGTGAACTAGAAGAAACGTCAGTAGACACTTCCCAAACCAACATGCAAAGAGAAAAAAAAAAAAAAAAGAATGAGTAACAAATAAACAAAACCACAAACCCAGAGTGTCCAAGAACTGTAGGAAACTGTAAATGGTGCATCAGACGTCTATTAGAAATACCAGAAAAAGAACAAAGAAAAAAATAAATAGAAGAAATAGTGGAAGAAATGATGGCTGGGAAATTTCCAAAATTAATGACAGCTACTACATCATAGAGTCCAGAAGCTCAGAGAACACCAGGCATGATACAAGTGCAAAAAAAGCTACACATTCAAGAGAAGGGCTATTCCACAGGAATAAAGGAGATATTGCCTAATTGTGAAAGTATGTATGTGCTGCATTCCACAAACATCTAATGAAAACCAGTCAGGAGTAAGATGGCAGAAGAATAGCAGAATGAAATATTAGGCCCCAGGAGTTCAGCTAGATAGTTATCAAACCATTCTGAACACCTACAAAATCAACAGGAGATAGAAGAGAAGAAGAGCAATTCTAGGAAGAATTCTAGAAGCAATTCTACCAGGAAGAACAAAGAGCTATCAAACCATTCTGAACACCTACAAACTCAATGGGAGGTAGACTAGAAGAAGAGCAAATCTAAGAGCAGAAATTGACCACTTTCTGGAAGGTAGGATGTGCAGAGAAGTGAATCCCAAGCCATGGGAAGAAAGACTGTGGGGGGAGGGACCAGCTCCCAGCAAGCGGCAGAGCAGTGGAGCGCATTATCCGAACGTTTTGAAGTCTGCTCCACTGAGGGATATCAATCCAGAGACTAAGAAGGGGTGGAGTCCTCATGGGGACAGTGTGGTCTCAGAATCCATAGGGTCAGAGGAAGACTGGGGGTGTCTGAGTGTGGCTGTGCTGCCAGGTATTGGAGAGGGGAATCCAGCTACAGAGATGGAGCCAATGAGTGAGCTCTCAGCTCGGGGTTATCTTAAACTATGATCCAAGGCACAGTTGGGTCATGCTCTTTGAGCAAGGACCCCACAAGTGGCAGATCTGGAGAGACCCCCTCCTTTCTCTGGGAGGAGTGGCATGGCAGCATGGGAGAAATCTGCTGGGTTTGGAGACTCTAAATGGGACTGTGTACCAGAGACAGAAATGCTTGGTCACAGGCTGGGTAAGCTTGGAGTGCGGCTGGAGACCACGGAGATGGGAGGGATTCATTGCTTTTCTCTGAGGGCGCACTGAGGAGTGGGGCCCCGAGCTCTCGGCTCCTCCAGGCCGGAGATTGGGAGGCTGCTATCTTCATTCCCCATCCTACAAAGCTATATGGAAAGCGTTCAGGGAACAAAAGCTACTGAGAGTGAACCTGAGCATATACTTAGCCTGGCCCTTGGCAAGGGCAGTGCAATTCTGCCTCAGGCAAAGACATTTGAGTATCACTGCAACAGGCCCCTCCCCCAGAAGATTAGCAAGAACATCCATCCAAGGCCAAGTTCACCAATCAGTGGGAACTGCAGAACTCCGAAGCTCAGGGAAAGCAATGCATAGAATTCATGGCTTTTTCCCCATGATGTTTTAGTCTTGCAAAGTTAAATATTTTTTAATTTTACTTTTTTCTTATTCTTTTTTTTTAACCTTTCCTCTTTCTTCTTTTAACATTTTCTAACTATTTTATCTTAACAATAACTTTTATGAAAAAATTATTTAAATTTTCATTGTTATAGTCATATTTTATCCCTTTATTGTATTTAACTTTACTTTTTGTAAACATGTAGGGTTTTTTTTCCTTTAAAATTCTGGGATACAATTTCTTCTAACGGGTCAAAATATACACTAAATCTAGCATATGTCTTTGTTCTAGTTTCCAGCCTGATCACATGCTCTCTCTTTTTTTTCCCCCAACCAACTTATCTTATCAATTCCTGTTTTATAATCTTTTTAAAATTTTCATCTTTACAATCATATTCAATCCCTCATCATGTTTACCCTTATCTATCTATCTATCTATCTATCTATCTATAAGTTTTTCTTTCTTTAAAATTCTGGGAAGTAGTTTCTTCTAAGAGATCACAATATATGCAAAATAAGTGGGTCGCTCTGTTCTATTCACCAATGTATTCACCAATGTGTGTGTGTGTGTGTGTGTACTTTTTTATTTTTTTATTTTTATTTTTTCCCCTTCTCCCCCTAGTTTTGGGTCTCTTCTGATTAGGTTAGTGTATATTTTTCTGGGGACTTTGCCACCCTTTTAGTATCTTAGTCTCTCATTCATATATTGTTATCTGTATAAAATGACAAGGCAGAAAAATTCAAAACCAAAAAAAAGAACAAGAGACAGTATGGATGGCTAGGGACCTAATCAATATGGACACTGGTAATGTGTCAGAACTAGAGTTCAGAATGACGATTATCAAAGTGCTAGCTGAGCTCAAAAAAGGATGAAAGATATCAGAGAATCCCTTTCTAGAAAGGAGAAATAAAATCCCTTTCTAGAGAAATAAAATAACTAAAATCTAATCAAGTTGAAATAAAAAAAGCTATTAATGAGATGTAATGAAAAATGGAGGCTTCTACTGCTAGGACAAATGAGGCAGAAGCAAGAATTAGTGATATAGAAGGCCAAATGACAGAGAATAAAGAAGCTGAGCAAAAGAGGGACAAACAACTACTGGACCACGAGGGGAGAATTTGAGAGATAAGTGATACCATGAGACAAAACAATACTAGAATAATTGGGATCCCAGAAGAAGAAGAAGGGGGGGTGGGGCAGAAGGTATACTAGAGCAAATTATAGTAGAGAATTTCCCTAATATGACAAAGGGAAAAAGCATCAAAATCCAGGAGGCACAGAAAACACCCCTCAAAATCAATAAAAAGGTCAATATCCTATCATCTAATATTGAACTTAGGGGTCTTAGTGACAAAGAGAAAATCCTGAAAGCAGCTCGAGACAAGAAGTCTGCAACATACAATGGTAGAAATATTAGATTGGCAGCAGACTTAACCACAGAGACCTGGCAGGCCAGAAAGAACTGGCATGATACATTCAGAGCACTAAATGAGAAAAATATGCAGCCAAGAATACTATATACAGCTAGGCTGTCACTGAAAATGGAAGAAGAGATAGAAAGCTTTCAGGACAAAAGTTAAAGGAATTTGCAAACACCAAACCACCCCTACAGGAAATATTGAAAGGAGTCTTCGAAGTAAAAAGAAAGCCTAAAAGTAGTAGACCAGAAAGGAATGGAGACAATATACAATAAAGTCAACTTACAGGCAATACAATGGCACTAAATTCATCTCTTTCAATATTTACCTTGAATGTAAATGGGCTAAATGCCCCAATCAAAAGACACAACGTATCAGAATGGATAATAAAAAATAAGTCCCATCGATATGCTGTGTACAAGAAACTCATTTGAGACCCAAAGACACCTCCATATTTAAAGTGAGGGGGTGAAAAACAATTTACCATGCTAATGGTCATCAAAAGAAAGCTGGGGTGGCAATTCTTATATCAGATAAATTAGATTTTAAGCCAAAGACCATAATAAGAGATGAGGAAGGACACCATATAACACTTAAAGGGTCTGTCCAACAAGAAGAGCTAACAATTTTAAATATCTATGCCCCTAACATGGGAGCAGCCAACTACATAAACCAATTAATAACAAAATCAAAGAAACACATTGACAATAATACAATAATAGTGGGGACTTTAACACCCCCCTCACTGAAATGGACAGACCATCCAAGCAAAAGATCAATAAGGAAATAAAGGCCTTAAATGACACACTGGACCAGATGGACATCACAGATATATTCAGAACATTCCATCCCAAAGCAACAGAATATACATTCTTCCCTAGTGCATATGGAACATTCTCCAGAGTAGATCACATCCTGGGTCATAAATCAGGTCTCAACTGGTACCAAAAGATTGGGATCATTCCCTGCATATTTTCAGAACACAAGGCTCTGAAGTTAGAATTCAATCACAAGAGGAAAGTTGGAAAGAACTCAGATACATGGAGACTAAAGAGCATCCTACTAAAGAATGAATGAGTCAACCAGGAAATTAAAGAAGAATTGAAAAAATACATAGAAACAAATGAAAATGAAAAAACAACTGTTCAAAATCTGTGGGGCACAGCAAAGGCGGTCCTGAGAGGAATATATAGCGATACAAGCATTTCTCAAGAAACAAGAAAGGTCTCCAGTACACAGACTAACCCTACACCTAAAGAAGCTGGAGAGAGAACAGCAAAGAAAACCTAAACCCATCAGGAGAAGAGAAATAATAAAGATCAGAGCAGAAATCAATGAAATCGAAACCAAAAGAACAGTAGGACAAATCAATGAAACTAGAGCTGGTTCCTTGAAAGAATTAATAAGATTGATAAAGCCCTGGCCAGACTTATCAAAAATAAAAGAGAAAGGACCCAAATCAATAAAATTACAAATGAAAGAGGAGAGATCACCACCAACACCAAAGAAATACAAACAATTATAAAAACATATTATGAGCAACTACACTCCAGCAAATTTGACAATCTGGAAGCAATGGATGCATTCCTAGACACATATAAACTACCACAACTGAACCGAAGAAATAGAAAACCTCAACAGACCCCTAACCAGTAAGGTGGTTGAGGCTGTGATCAAAAATCTCCCAAGAAACAAGA
This sequence comes from Mellivora capensis, assembly GCA_004024625.1. Taxonomy (NCBI): domain Eukaryota; kingdom Metazoa; phylum Chordata; class Mammalia; order Carnivora; family Mustelidae; genus Mellivora; species Mellivora capensis. Next base: position 33,177 of record PISX010007530.1, on the reverse strand, counting down.
GCCCAGGGCCAGATGGCTTCCCAGGGGAATTCTACCAAACATTTAAAGAAGAATTAATACTTATTCTTCTAAAACTGTTCCAGAAAATAGAAATGGAAGGAAACTTCCAAACTCATTTTATGAGGCCAGCATTACCTTGATCCCAAAAACCAAAGACTCCATCAAAAAGGAGAATTACAGACCAATATCCTTGATGAAGAAGGATGCAAAGATTTTCACCAAAATACTACCCAATAGGATCCAACAGTACATTAAAAGGATTATTCACCATGCCTAAGTGGGATTTATTCCCTGGTTGCAAGCTTGGTTCAATACCCACAAATCAATCAATGTGATACAATACATTAATAAAAGAAAGAACAAGAACCACACGATATTCTCAATAGATACTGAAAAAGCATTTGACAAAGTACAGCACACTTTCTTGATCAAACCTCTTCAAAGTGTAGGGATAGAGGGTTCATACCTCAATATCATCAAAGCCATCTATGAAAAACCAACAGCAAATATTCTCAATGGGGAAAAACTGAGAGCTTTTCCCCTAAGGTCAGGAACATGGCAGGGATGTCCACTATCACCACTGCTATCAACATATTCCTCAAAGTTCTAGCCTCAGCAATCAGGCAACAAAAAGAAATAAAAGGGATCTGAATCGGCAAAGAAGAAGTCAAACTCTCACTCTTTGCAGAAGATATGATACTTTATGTGGTAAACCCAAAAGACTCTACTCCAATACTGCTAGGATTATACAAGAAATCAGTCAAGTGTCAAGATATAAAATCAATGCACAGAAATCAGCTGCATTTCTATACACCAAGAATAAATTAGAAGAAAGAGAAATTAAGGAGTTGATGCCATTTACAATTGCACCCAAAAACACACGATACTTAGGAATAAACCTAACCAAAGAGGCAAAGAATCTGTACTCAGAAAACTATAGAGGACTCATGAAAGAAACTGAGGAAGACACAAAGAAATGGAAAAACATTCCATGCTCATGGATTGGAAGAACAAATATTGTGAAAATGTCTATGCTACCTAAAGCAAGCCATGCATTTATTTTTAAAGATTTTATTTATTTGACACAGAGAGAGAGATCACAAGTAGGCAGAGAGGCAGGCGGAGAGAGAGGGGGAAGCAGGCTTCCCACCAAGCAGGGATCCCGATGTGGGGCTCTATCCCAGGACCCTGAGATCATGACCTGAGCTGAAGGCAGAGGCTTAACCCACTGAGCCACCCAGACGCCCCACAATCCACACATTTAATGCAATCCCTATCAAAGTACCATCAATTTTTTCAAAGAAATGGAATAGACAATTCTAAAATTTATATGGAACCAGGAAAAAACCCCAAATAGCCAAAGGAATGTTGAAAAAGAAGGCCAAAGTGGTGGCATAACAATTCCAGACTTAAGCTCTATTACAAAGCTGTCATCATCAAGACAGTATGGTACTGGCACAAAAAGAGACACATAGATCAATGCAACAGAACAGAGAGCCCAGAAATGGACCCTCAACTCTATGGCCAACTAATCTTAGACAAAGCAGGAAAGAATGTCCAATGGAAAACAGTCTTTTCAACAAATGGTGTTGGGAAAATTGGACAGCCACGTGCAGAAGAATGAAACTGGACCATTTCCTTACTCCACACACAGAAATTGACTCAAAATGGATGAAAGACCTCAATGTGAGACAGGAATCCATCAGAATCCTTGAGAAGAACATAGGCAGCAACCTCTTCAACCTCAGCTGCAGCAACTTCTTCCTTGAAATATCGCCAAAAGTAAGTTCCCCCCCCTTTTTTTTTCCTTTACAAGGGCAAAAATGAACTACTGGGACTTCATCAAGATCAAAAGCTTTTGCATAGTAAAGGAAACAGTCAACAAAACCAAATGACAATCGACAGAATGGAAGAAGATATTTGCAAATGACATATGAGATAAAAGGTTGGTATTCAAAATCTATAAAGAACTTACTAAACTCAAGACCCAAAGAACAAATAATCCAGTCAAGAAATGGGCAGAAGGCCTGAACAGACATTTCTATAAAGAAGACATCCAGATGGCCAACAGACACGTGAAAAATTGCTCAATATCACTCAGAATCAGGGAAATACAAATCAAAACCACAATGAGATACCACCTCAAACCAGTCAGAATGGCTAAAATTAACCAGTCAGGAAACGACAGATGTTGGCAAGGATGCAGAGAAAGGGAAACCCTCCTACACTGTTGGTGGGAATGCAAACTGGTGCAGCCACTCATGAAACAGCATGGAGGTTCCTCAAAAAGTTGAAAACAGAGCTAAGCTAAGACTTAGCATTCATACTACTGGGTATTTACCCTAAAGATACAAATGTAGTGATCCAAAGGGGCACAAGCCCCTGAGTGTTTATAACAGCAATGGCCACAATAGCCAAATTATGGGAAAGACTATGGGAAAGACTATGGGAAAAATCTAGGGAAAGACCCTAGATGTCCATCAACAGATGAATGGATAAAGAAGAGGTGGTATATATATACAATGGAATACTATGCAGCCACCAAAAGAAAGGAAATCTTGCCATTTGCAACGATGTGGATGAACTAGAGGGTGTTATGCTGAGTGAAATAGGTCAGTTTGAGAAAGATAATTATCATATGATCTTTCTGATATGAGGAATTTGAGAGGCAGGGCAGGGGGTTTGGGAGTAGAGAAAGAAAAAAAGAAACAAGATGGGATCGGGAGGGAGACAAATCATAAGAGACTCTTAATCTCACAAACTGAGGGTTGCTGGGGGGTGGGGTAGGGAGAGGGTGGTTGGGTTATGGACATTGGGGAGGGTATGTGCTATGGTGAGTGCTGTGAAGTGTGTAAGCCTGATGATTCACAGACCTGTACCCCTGGGGCAAATAATACACTATATATTAATCAAAATAATTTTTTAAAAAAGGAGATATTTGCAAAAAGGAGGAGGGGGAGGAGGAAAGAAAAGAAAAGAGAAAAGAAAAGCAGTCCATATTTTAGGAACTGTCTTAGGTCCTGAAAATGAAAAACTCAAGAATAGCATATAGCATTGATCTGTCTTTTTTTTCTCCCTTACATTCACCTACTCACCTATTTCTTTTTTCCCTCCCTCTCTTCCTCCTTCCCTTTCTCTATTTATCTCTCTTATCAAAACATATAAAACCCTTGCTTAATGAAGATACAGTTTATAACATAAAAAGTATTCATTAGTTATTTAACAAGATTATTTAAAAACATTGCTAATAAGAAAGAGAACTTTGACTTCATTCCTCCTCATATTAGTTTTGCTCAGCTTTGTGTTTTTCATACATATTATAAAGAAGTGTGGCACCTCAGAAAATGAACTAGGAGATTTAAGTTGATTTGTACAAAGTAATTCCTACATTTGTGGAAAAAAAAAATCAACAAGCCCAAATACAGCATGGCAATATATTCACGAAGAGATGTCAGAGAACATGATCCAAAATTATCTTTCAGAAGAGTTTATAAAAACACTGTAGAGGAGAAGGGAGTTTGGAGAAACTGGAGGGGGAGACAAACCATGAGAGACTGTGGACTCTGAAAAATAATCTGAGGGTTTTGAAGGGGCAGGGGGTGGGAGGTTGGGTGAGCCTGGTGGTGGGTATTATGGAGGGCACGTATTGCATGGAGAACTGGGTGTTGTACATGAACAATGAAATCTGGTACACTGAAAAGAAATTTAAAAAATAAAAATTTTTTAAAAGAAAAAAACCACTTTAATAGAGTTTATAAAAACACTGCAAATAACAGGTTTATAATTTATAAAGCAAGTGGTTTGATTTTTAACATTTTCAGATTGTTATTTTATGCCCAGCATATAATGTATTGTGGAAAGAATGTGTTGTTTTCTATGTTTACTAAATTTAAGAAAAAGTTGGTATAGTATTTGGTAAATATATTTTATAATGAACTAAAAATGCATTTTCAGTATGTTTGCAGTGTTTCAATTGCCATGCAATTTGTTCTCTGAAAACCACTGGCAAGCATATATAAAAACTCTGTTAGTAGCTCACTAACGTATAATGTTTTCCAAATGTATACAAAACATTTTCACATACATTTTATCCATCTGAAGAAATGAGAAATGTAGCTCCACTGGAATTACACAAAATATGTGTTTCTTATCCAGGGTATTTTAACACTATCACTTTGACCCAGTGGATGCTTTGGACTTTCCATTTTTAACCCCATGGAATTTCAATCCCATGTTAGTGACTTAATTTAATAAACATAATCTCAACATTGATTGATTTTATCACATAAAATCTTGTGGAGTATGTTCCATTAAATCAGTTATTTCCTTGGCAATTTTTAATGAAGTAATTCTCATCATTTTCCATTTTTCTTCATTTTATTTCATGTACAGCAAATCTTTTATGTATCAATTTAACAATGAATGTACACTTTTTCCATCAGGTTTTTTGGACATACCCATGAGATTTAACACAGTAAGAGAGGTTTTTTTTAACTATTATTTTTTCAACTTTAATTTCCCTTAGTCAAATATCACTAGTAAAATTATATCAGAAGCTTAGGTATTCCCACATGTTTTTAAGATAATAAATTTTACCATATGCAGTTTGACCAATTGTCATGTTTTAATGTCCTGATTGTTTTCACACATGAGGTTATTAAAGAGATGATTTCATTTATTTCTAAATCATTCCATTTGAGAATTTTCAACAATTTACCTCATATATTCTAAGGTTTTGATTCCCCTGTTTGGATTATTAATCTACTCCTTCCATCTATGTCCAGTGAATTCTTCTTTTTTTTTTTTTTAGATTTTATTTATTTATTTGACAGACAGAGATCACAAGCAGGCAGAGAGGCAGGCAGAGAGAGAGGGAGGGAAGCAGGCTCCCCGCTGAGCAGAGAGCCCGATGTGGGGCTCGATCCCAGGACCCTGGGATCATGACCTGAGCCAAAGGCAGAGGCTCTAACCCACAGAGCCACCCAGGTGCCCCTGTCCAGTGAATTCTTATAGCATGTATCCATAACAGGATCAAGAGTGAAGTTGTATGGTGAACTCTAAGTGGGAAGGTCAACATTTCCTGACTCTACCTTTTTCCTTTCCTCCACTCCTCCATCTCATAGCATGCTGAGCCAAAAATGGAGTGTGGATCTTAAGCAACATTTTGAGTGGCATATCCCTCTCAAAAATGCAGGCCAAATGGGGCGCCTGGGTGGCTCAGTGGGTTAAGCCTCTGCCTTAGGCTCAGGTCATGATCTCGGGGTCCTGGGATCGAGCCCCACATCGGGCTCTCTGCTCAGCAGGGAGCCTGCTTCCCTTCCTCTCTCTCTGCCTGCCTCTCTGCCTGCTTGTGATCTCTGTCTGTCAAGTAAATAAATAAAATCCTTTAAAAAGTGCAGACCAAGTTATAACTTATCACCCATCTGTTTTGATGCATGGCATGTGTGTGGGTACAGGTATGGGTGTGTGTGGTGAGAGGGGAAGAGACAGAGAGAGTGAGCAAGCAAAGAACAAAACGAGAGAAGGAAATGTGGCAAATATTTATACTTTGTTGGTTCAGATGAAGGACATATATAATTGACATAATTGTCCAGATATTACTCGTTCAACATTTCTGTAGGTTTGAATTTTTAAGAAAAAAATTGTGAACATAAATAAAATTAGGAAATCTGATATGTGAGCAATTCAAATCCTATACTGATCAACTAAGTTTTCTCCTTGTCTGCTCCTCTTTTCTACTCCAGAACTGACCCTCTTTGTTGCTCTCTCTTATACTGCCATCAGTATGAGACAGAGAGAAAAGGAATGAACTGCAGATCTGAGAATTATAGACCCTCTGAGGTACCTCTTTCTAGTCCCATCATCCCCACTAATTCAAACACTGGTTAGACAAAAAGATAACAGAATTTGTATTTTGGGTTCAAATAATTCAGTGTTCATTGCCTAAATGCAAAGCTTAGTGCTAAATGTTTTTTTACGTGTATTATCCACCCCATACTTCAAAATAAACATAAAAGGCAGATACCATTATAACACCTTTTGGATGAGTATGTGGAAATTCATAGAGGTTAAGAAGTATGTTTGCTAACAGACAGCTCTTGAGAATATTGTGAATTGAATCTGTCTTCACTGGTTTCTCAAGCAGTTAGCTTAATCATTTATTTAAAAGTTTCTAAGTTCAGAACTTAAAATCAGGTGGGACTAAGTTTGACTTTCCCTTGCATTCTCAACAGGAGCTTGAAATTGAACAGGTTACTTATTCAGTCTGAGCCTCAGTATTCTCATATATAATGAGAATATGATATACCCTGAATAATTATGATGATTATATGTAGATAGATAGAATATATATATAAAATCTAACTTCTTACTTATAAATGTTTCACAAATGGAATTTATTTACCTAAGACTCTTGAGAACCAGGCTCAATAGTTTTCAAAGTTATTTATCATGTAAGAGTATATTTTAAATTACAGGAATCCATATTTCCTGATGCCAAATATGATAGAATCAGCTACAAATATTCTTTTCAGATGCTATCTTTCATTGGTCTTTTTAAGTAAATTGTCTAGTTCTCAGAGTATTTTGCTGACATTTTATGTTTTTTTATAAACTTTAATTTCAGAGAAAGCTTGAAAATGGTGCAAGTTCATCATATCTTAAAAGGCTGTGACAGAAAGTCCCCATTTGTCACTTTCTTAAGCATGATTTAATCAGTAATTATTTATTGGACAAACACTATAGGACCAATACTGTATGAAAATAAAATACGGTCTCTTAAAAACCTGAAAAATGAATAACTTGAGAAATGTAATTTAAAGAACTACAAAATTTCATGTATAGAAAAGAAATTAAAGAGATTTCCTAACCAGCATTATTTGGATGCTCAGTCTGTCTGAAAAAGGGACAAGAGGGGCTAGGGAGAGATAGGTAGGAGGCTGTGTGATCAGGTTCGTAGAAATCCCCAAAATGCGTAGGTGTGAGGAACCAGAGATAAGGGAACATGCCATACCACCCTGCCCTAAGGGTGGGGGGGCTTTTTTAATGACATTCACCTGTGCCCAACAAAGAATAAACAGACCCTAAAAAATAGTAAACCATTAAAGATGTTATCGTTAGTCCTACTTATAAAAAAATGCTGTCAGTATTAAAAAGATTTATGTTCCCTGGTTAGCTTTCAATAAAAGAGCAACCTTCAAAGCCCTCAGCACAAAGCTATTGTGACCCTCCTCACTCCTGGGAGCTTTTTTTCCCCTCTGTATCCTTGCTTAATAAAACTCTGTTGCTCCACTCACTCTCCTTTGTCAATGAGACTCATTCTTTGACTCTGTGAGACAAGAACCTAGCTCTCCCACTTCATATTTACTTAATAAAAAAATGGGAGCTTTTCTAAATGTTTTTCACGTCTTGGAATGCAAATTACTTTTCCTAAATATGATGACCACTCTGGGAAGAGACTTGTATTTATAAGTAAACCCTCAAATTTGATAGGGTCGAGTCGCTTACTATTCAAAATATGTTTTATAGGAAAGAAGAATCATCATTACCTGGAGGCACGTTAGAAATGGAGAAATCGAGCCTCACCTCAGACCTACAGATTCCCAATTTAACAATGTCCCCAGGCAATTCATATGCACACAGTTTAAAAACACAGATCTAGTCTATCTATGTCTTCGTTACTGGTATTTAGAGGCATAAAAATGAAGTCTGAATATGGCCAAAAGGCTAAGAGATGTCTGGATATTCTATGCAAAATTGCAAATATTTGGCTGGCTTCAAAGCATTCCAAACCTGTTGGCTGATAAACACTTAATCCGAGTAAAACAAAGTGCCTCCCCTTCCAGGGCAGGTTTTGCTCAATTCTAATGATTCACTATGAACAATGGCCTTTAATTAGTTTTATTTTGGAAATCTGAAGTGCAGGTTTTTTCATTTGTGAGAACTGCTGATTAATTAAGCAAGAAGACACTCCAGGCAATATATTTCTGGACGCAGGATGAGATGGAGTGAAGGATATGTTGGAGTTTCAGTGACTTGCTCACCGTCTTATACAAGTACATATATTCCTCTGCAAGATGCTGCCCAAATGGGACTCATTATGCTCAAACTAGAGGAAACATCAGCACTTTTAGGGGAGAACTGCAGGTCCAATCATTGTCAGAGTATTAGGCATGTTTGTTTAAATTCCAATCAGAAAGTTTCACTTTTGCCCAGCATTTGAAATCTATTTGGTAATTTACCTTAGAGCAATGTTTGAATAACAAAAAGGTTTAAAAAAATTAAGCAACCAGAAACAAAACAAAACCAAACAAAACAAAAAACCTTACTTTCCAAGGGCAAAGCATTCCAGTTTTACAGATGAATCCTTTGCAGCTTGTATAGTTTCAGGAAAACGCACTTCAATCTTTGGTTCATATTCCCCCATCACACCTGTTAAATATCAAAAGAGCTAGCAGCATTTCTGGAGAATAGAAGTTTTCTGTGAAGTAAATGCTTCATTAACCAAAATCTGATTATTTTGTACTTCAATTAACAACATTTTCATAGACTTAGATGAGTGATAGAGGGGAAAGAAACTACATGATGCTACTTAAGGAATAAGTTGATTTCCTTCTTGCTTAAAAAAGAAATATCTAAAATATATCAGAGTGTCAGAATAGAGGCATCCCAAATTTCCCTATATTCCACATCAGAATCTTACAAAGAATTTGTCTTCCAATTAAGAAATGAATGCACCTAGATTCTAAAATGTTTCTGAATTATCAAGAACATTTCTTCTCTAGAGATATCTAGATATATTACCCCTTCATGGAACTCATTGGGGCAGATCTGTTCAGGAATAAGGAAATTTTCATTAACACTGTAGGAGGTCTCTTAATAGAACATAACAGTATTTCTGCAACAAAATCTATAAATTAATAACAATAATTGAGATAAAGACATAAATGTTCTCATGTCAGTTCACTAAGAATTTACTGCTAAATGAGTTTGCTGTTCACTTATAAAAAAGCATTTGTTTTTATAGTTTTAAATTTTTTAATAAGGAATTGTGGATATGGGGTAAGAATAAGATAATAGTCTAATGTATATAAATATGTTACCTACCAGAGGTGTAACAGAAATATATCCCTAGGCTATCCTCATTAACTTAATTAATGAAATAAGTGGCAAATCAAGATTTCTAAAAAAACTGTGATTTTTTTTAAAACTTATAAACCAAATACCAGAGTAATCCATTCCAAAGGTGGCCAGTACAACTGCACAGAAGATGAAATTTACAAAATATGTATTAAATAAAAATACTTGATTTTTAAGACCTGATCATTCCAAATATTCAAAGAAGCTATGGTTGAGGTGGTAGAGAGGACTAGGTCAGTGGACTAGTTAAATTTTCTATGTCCTATTTTTTTGACATCTGATTTTTCTTGAGTGTCTACTTTTAGAAGAGGTTTGATATTTCTTATATTAATACCATTAACATTAATATAGCATAATTCTTATGATCTGTTTTTACCGTGTATGCACTAAAGATAATAGAGAGGATAGGAGAATGAAGGACTTAAGACGGGGAGAAGGAGAAACTAAAAGTAGACCAGGAAAAGGAAAAATATGGTAGAATTTCTATGCATATTATTGGCTTATGAGCGCTTTCTTTCATGAACAGAGTACTCACTGGAGGAGAGAAATTGGACTTATGAATAAATCTAGTGGTTGCTGAATTCTGAATTAAGACTATCCAAGTATTTTTGGGTGGTTAGTGATTATAAAAGCTCTGTCATAAGAACTCCCTGTATGGAGCTAGTTCCATAATTCTGTTAGCCATCATTAGCATTATGTTCTTGCTCTTAAAATCCTCAGAGAGAAGAAAACTCTATGAGGTTCTACATTTCTAGTCCAGATCTGATCATAAAATGCATCAACAGGTTTTCTATCTTTACATTTACCACTGTGAATATTTAATTAAAGAATCGACTAGAGGATTATTCTACTTCAATGACTTCCCTAGGTTTTCTAGTTCTCTAAATCTTGTGCCAGCTATGTCTTGACTAAACTACAAAACTCATCAGAGACCAATTTGAATTATGTTCCTTGGAGGAATATAATTAGCATGGATAGTGTTTCATTCCTCTTTGGAATGCTTATAATTAATGTTTGCTTGCTTTGCTTTCCTTAGATGTGATTTTTTTTTCCCATTTTGCCAGCCAGGTAAATAAAGGGTGAACAAAAAAGACAACTATGGAAAGAAAGAGGCATTAAAGAAAGGCTGCATCATATGCTCATTGAAAACAATATTATTCCATTAATAAGTTTGGCAGCACCCACACGTGCACACACACACGCCTATTCCCTCAAACAAACTTTTTTATATAAAATGTTCCTTAAGCAAGGAAAGGGTCTGTTCCAATGCAGTGAAGAAATGGCATGATATACCCAGAATCATATAAACTATACCATGTGAGTGAATTATAGAATTTTTCTATTATATTTTTTTACAATATCCGATTTCCATCATATTTGTAAATTGAACTTTAACTCAATGATGATGTGGCTCCTCTGAACCAGAGGGAAGCCGAAAGCTCAACAGATGTCCCCAGGCTTCAGAAGTGAAAGTATATTCCCAAGATAGCTCATCATCTTACCATCAGTGCGCTGCACTAATGGAGTGGGCGGTCCTTGGACACTTCTCTGTGCTTCTTTGTTTGTTATGAAGCAAGTGTAGTTGCCCACATCTGATGGTTCCACTTTGGCAATGTATAAGTTTCCTGTCTCTTGGGATACAAACCGCCTGTTGTCCTCTTGAACATATAAGGGGTTATCATTGAAGGTCCATGCATAAGATAAGTCTGGGAAACAGAAAAAAATAAGCATTATCCTTACTGTATTCATTCTTATCTGGAAGTCCTGTGCCCTCTTCTCCATAATTAGAATAAAATTGTGCCCCAGTTGATGCCTGCTGTCCTAGTATAATTGTAATATTCCCTTATATTCAAATTTGGATGATACATGACATAGTTATCCTGCCCATCACTGGCTTTGTGCATTTAGGGGTGCAATGATGGTATGCCAAGAGACTAAGTGGATGAATGTATTAAGAACAGCTGTAACATATATAAAATATCATGGGGTTAAAATACACATGTATTTTTCCAGTAATGCTCACATTAAAACAGTGTCTCTTAATATGCAGTCCAAAGGATGTCCACACTAAACTGTTTTGTGTCCGATTTCTTTTAACATGGATTTTTTTAATGTTCACCTATGTTGTGTGACTATCAGGTATGTCTTTTGCTTCTTATTGATGGTAATATTCCATTTTATAAATATACCACAATTTGTTCATCCACTTTCTTGCTGATGAGCATTTTGATTATTTCCAGCTTGGGACCATTACGTATTAGTCGAAATTACTATCTGTTGACATTTTCATTTCTCTTGGATAAGGCCCTAGGAGTGAGAAATAAGGTAGACAGATGTATGTTTAACTTTATAAGAAACCACAAAAGAATTTTTCATAGTTGTTGTACCTGTTGACCTCTCCACCAGAAATATATGAGAGTTATAGATAATCCATATTTTGCACAAATAACATGTCAACTTAAAAAAAATTTAGCCAGAAATCTTCGACCAGAGACAAACATACTTGTGGATTAAGGTTTTTAAGTGTGGTACTATCTGAAGACTAAGAAATTGTATGTATCATGGAAACAAGGTAGAACTGAACTTACTTCTAGGGAAATGGAAGACTATAACTGGCTTTCCTGGGACTCCAAAGTAAGTGAAATGCACAGATGCTGGGGGTGAAGAAGGGAAATACACAGGTGGAAAACACCTTCACATGCAGATGAACTTAGAAATCACATAGTAGGGAATCAAAGCTCATAGAAGAACAGTCAAAGCAATTAGAGGCCCCTAATTCAGGCAGAGGCTATGGGTCATATTTGTCATCTGCACTTTTATTAAAAACGGGTGCAGAAGAAAGATATGGTAGAGCCAAAAATGACTAATTATTTCTGATATGTCCTAGCAATCTATCCCAGGTGGAAGCAGACTATCAGAAACATTTTTCACTAACTCTAGAGTATTTAAATTCTCTAAAGGATGAGGAGGCAATACAGATCAATAGCTATTCTGACCTTAAATTTGACCTATATAGAAAAACTTATGAGGAAGTGGGAGTGGGGGGATGTTGCCATCTTTATCATCTCTTTCACCAAGGGAAAAATAAAGCACTGACAGTACACTTAGGGAACAGATTTTAGAAAGTGCAAAAGGACAGAAGGAAGGAAAGAGGGAGAAAAGAAAAGAGTGAGTCTACAAACAGTCCATTAATCGTGGTGAGGAGCTAAAGTATTACATTCTAACAACAATTCATAAGTTATTTTAGTAAAAATGAATTCACCTATCTTGACAGAACTCTGATATAATTCTCAGGAAAGAAGAAAATATGAGAGGATGATATGTCAAGAGAACAATCAACAAAAATGGCACTTATATGTAGAATGTGAAAATGTACAAAGTGGCATTAAACCTATAAAAGTAGTGTTCAGGTAGAAAAAAAACCAAGATGTATGGTTATGTGAAAAGCATGTTGAAAATCAAGGTGGTTAATGCTGTGTGTATGTATGTGTGTGTGCAGATGTGTGTATGCATCTGTGTGTCTTTACACAAATTATTAAATTTAACAACCTAGGAACATATATAGAGGTTTTCTTAGGGTAAGGGGAAAAAATTTTACTCTCTACATAGTGTGTTTCCATCACATTATAATTTTTAACTACTATGTATTATTTGTGTAAATGGGAAAAAAACAGGATGGGAATAGTGTCAGGAAAACCAAACACTAGAATGATTTACAACTTGTGAAACAATATAATGAATAATATTTTTCATTCTTACTCTGAACTCTTCAGACTGGAGTATTATGTTTTATTCAGAACACATTATAATCACAAAGGAAGTTTGTTAAAATACAGATAGCTAATCCTATTCCTAGTAATTTGGTTTCCTTATATCTGAGTGAAGTATCATGGAATCTGTATTTTCAACACCCTACGAATGGCTCATGTAGTTGAACTGGAATATTATGTTCAGAGCACCCTTTACCAAAAGGGGAATTAAAATTCTCAAGTATATCAAGAGACAGATAACCAACACAGCAAAGACCAGAAGTTACGTCACAAAATAAAATTATAAAAACTTAGATTTTTACCCTGGGGGCAGGGTGAAGAATAACTGAGCAGTCTTCATAGATCTGAATTGCTGTCATGTGCAGAAAGGGTTAAAAAGAGACTTTCCTATTAATGCCCAGGAGGCAAAAATAGGACTTTGGCTGTTGGAGGTTACAGAAAGCCCTATGGGTCTTAGTATCAAGAAGACCGATCTAAACTTCAGAGCTGTAACAGGTGATTTGTGAGGTAATGAGCTCTCAATCATTAGAGATGGCCAAGCAGAGGATGGATGAGCTATGTTTGAGATGTTGCAAAAATATTTATTTTTGCAATGAATGGGAAGTTAAACCTATGTTTCTATGAACTGTCTACTCCACCCTCAACATTCCTTTGATCTTAAGAGTCTAATGCTCTTAGATCAAGTATGCATAAATGCAATTCACTTTTTATTTTTGAAAATACGCTTTGACATTCTCATTCTGTTCCAGGGTATTGAAACTTCATTGCTTTTGCAAGTCCCTACTGGAGTCTTTTATCATTTCATGTGGTCTCTTGCTTCTAAGTTTCCTTACTGATGTCCTTTGCTGCCTCACTTCTAAGCCTGTTACTCTGTCTCCACCAAAGAGATGCTCAAAGGGTTTTTGTTTGAAAGTGAGAGGTATCTAGATAGTAAATTTTTCTTCAGTATATAGAGGAGGAAAAAATGTAGTTCAGATTCCCTTGTTGTCAGTGACTCCTCATCTTTTGAACCTTTTGTGAAATAAAGACAATCTTGAGCAAATTCCCAGGGCCATGTCTCAGTTTAGGGATCTTTATTCAGTGCTGATTTGGGAAGAAAAATAAGCTCTAGCTCTCTGAAATCCAAGGTTAACCCTTCTCACTGAAAAATTACAGGTTTCCATTAATGCCCAAGAAATCTTCTTATTCTTTGCCCTACAATCTTGAGACCTGAGACTGTAATTTCCATTTCTCCCTTGGTGAATTCATTTTCACCTTAGTTGCTAAAACTTTCTGATCTATTCCTTCTCTAAGAGTGGAATATTTAAAAGCTGCCAGAAGAAAATGGTCCAGATATAAGGAATATTACATAAAGAATAATAAAGAAAAAATGAGTACTTTTATCTCATACCTTTTTCATCATCCCCAAATTTTGTTTTATGAAGCTAATTGGCTATTGATAATATGCCCATTGTATAGGAGAAGGTACTAGAGCTAGAAATAGAAAAGTAATTCTCCAAAATCACATTATTTGCTTGTAGAAGGGGGAGGACTTGAACCTAGATCCTTCAGATGCCAAATCCTTTGCTCTTTCCTTAATACCATCTTTCTTCTTTTCTATTATCTATAACTGACCCTTTTCTTCTATGTCAATATGATCCCCGTGGACCATTCTTCCTTACTCTCAGACTTCCTTCCAAAGACCCAAATTCTGTGCGTATCAAAGCCTACTCAGATCTAGGACAACTTTTCCTGATCATCCATCCCCTTCCTGCCATCAGCACTGTGTGTCCTGTGTTCACATTCCTCAGAATCTTATAGAATGAAAGGTCAATCTGTCATTTCAATTACTTCAATGTGTTTATAGCTACTATTAGCAGGGAATAGAATGTATTTGTCAAACCATTAAGAAATAATTCTTTTCTCCAAAATGGCCTCACCAGGGGACAGATCTTCAAACCTCAGTGTGCATAACAAACACTTAAAGGACTTGGTAAAACACAAGCTGCTGGGTTCTACACTCCCAATTTCTCCTTCAGTAGGTCTGGGAAGGAGCCAAAGAATTTACATCATTAACAAATTATCTGGGAATGGTAATACTGGTGGGTCCTAGAACACTTCTTTGAAAGTCACTAATATAATGGTAATTCTCAATCTCCTCTGCATAACCATACCAGGAAGGGAAATAGCTCAGAGTTTGATAAAATGGTGGCCATCTTGTATATTTCCCTTCAGGTGGTATGTGGGAACCTGAAAAAAAGGATATTCCTTAGTTCATAGATGCATGGCATGTCTGGGATGGAAGGGACCTAATGATCTCTCAGCCCAATCTTCTCATTTTATAGATGAGTAAACAGAAGGGAAGATGGCAGCAGCTCTCTTACTAAAATCCAGGTACCTCTTTGTGCTTCTCTGTGAATTGGTGAATGTGTTAACCTGCAAGCCCTTCCTGTCACTGTATTTTTCATCCTTCCCTTCTCCTTCTCCCCATGGGTTCCCTATTACCATCCCAAATAGGCTGTAGTGGGGGCTTTTATCTATTTTGTTCCATCATCAGCCACTGTCATGCTTAATCTGTATATTTTTAATGGGGAAAGAAAAAAAAACAAACTACCTTACAAATTGGAAGTTTAAAATTCTTCCCATTTGGCTTTTCTTAATTAAATGTATAATTCATGAGCCACTTAAGTTGAAACCATTGAATTTTTAAAATATTTTCTCCACCATCTATGACATTTATCTGTTATTAATGATTGTGATGCATTTTCCCTATGATGATTCAGCAGTAATATTCGAACTGAATGATAATTGGTCTTTCCTGAAGCATTGCCTGTAGTTTCACATTGACACCATCCTCTACAATTTTAATGTTATTAGGAATGGCAGATCTGCAGTAAGCAACTGAAGACTCTATCTGCTGCTCTCTCAAGCATACAACAAATCCTATTTTTCCCAGAGCATGATTGTGTTTTGACATCTATATCTTGCACTATAATATTTAAAGTACAGACACAAGAGATATATGCAATTGTACCCATTATATCGGAAATAATTTTTATTAGAGGGGAAGTATCCCACGTGATAGAGACCAGTCATGATAAACACGGACACTGAGAACTTCTATTGGCTCCGTAAAACAGGCTTCAAAATTGGTAGCATGTTTCTAGAAGTAGAAAATAAATGAGAAGAATAAAGAATCTGAAGTGTAGTGCTCAGATTTAGTGGATAAAACTCCCCTTTGGAATATTCTGGAATGAGTGTACTTTACTGCAAACCTTGTGCAGAGCTCTAGGGTTAAATGTGACTGCCTACCGGGTGGTAAATCATGGTTATGCTAGCTCAGTGGCAAAGACCTAATCCAAGAAAAATAATTCCTTTTCTGGGTTGAAGTCATTGATATTGGTGTTGAGCAAGTTTATGATGTAACCCAGAACACTGCCCTGACACCTTTACAATCATTCCGATTTCTGTTCCCATTTGTTCCACAATTACTGCTTAACCACCTAGATTTTATTAGATCCCTTTTGATTTACACATCTCCTGTTCAGAATCATGAGATAGCTGCATTTGTGGCCTACAAACAACCACTAAGGAAAGGCGCTCTGAGTTCCTGCTATTGCTAGCTTACAAAGAACTCTAGGGCTGCACATGTACCGGTACTTCCTAACTGGAGAAGGAATGAAAACACAGCCAGCTTCTGAATGAACTTCTAAGAAACCTCCAATTTTAAGGAAGACTGGGTAAGCCATGGGAGGCAATTACAGAAGGACTACACTTCCTTTGTTCCTCTCAATTCCCATCCTCTACAGGTGAGCTAGATATAAAGAATGTAAGTGAAGGGTCATTCCAGTGGTTCTCAACCAAGGGTGATTTTGCCTGAGAGGGGATATTTGGCAATGTCTGGAGATGTTTTCCTTCTCGCTATTGGGAGAGGGGGTGCGATTGCATCAAACGGGCACAGGCCAGGGATGTTGGTAAACATTTTCACAACACAGAGGACAAACCCCATAACAAAGAATGACCTCACTGTAAATTGTCATTAGTGTTGATGTTGAGAAAACCTGGGCTATGCAAATGGAAATAGGCTGTAACATGAGAATTCTGTTTGATGCGCTAGAAAGCAAGGGAAAACATTTTTACTGGGAAAGAATAAGATTGTGAAAGTAGAAGAGGAAACGTGGAGCCCAGGACCTAGGAAAATGAACTATGGGACTCTGGTCAGCTACATGATCTTTCTGGTTCTCACACAGTACACTTATATCAGATCAATCAATTTACCTCTCTAGGTGGTCTTTACATATTCTCCAATACAGATACACTTGCTGTTTCCATTTATACTTGATTTAGCAATTATTTTCTGTTGTGGGCCAGATTATGCCAGACCAAATTAGACAGCAGAATAAATGCAGTGGCATTTAAACCCAAGATATGTCTTCTTGGTCAAGTTAACACTAACTTCTTTAACACAATTACTTAATTTATGGAGTGGAAAAATTTTTTTTTGAAAGCGTTAAGTCACATAAGATGCTGAACTGAGTGTCCAGCATATAGGAAGCATTCGTTACCTTATCCAGTCATGTGGCATTAAATACTATTTATATGGTGATTAAAAAAAAAGAAGAGAGAGAGAGACAATAGTCTCCAAAAAGAGTCACTGTGCTAAGTGCCATGTCAAACAACCAAAACTTACACCAAACACAATTCTACTTTCAACCTCTCCCAGAAATGTAACCCTTAACCAGTCAATCTGGAATTACCTGGTTAGCAGGTCTCCTTCTATCAGGTGAGCAACCCATCTGACAGACCCTACCCATCCTCCAGACTAAGGTGACCTTGCTTGAAACAATCTACTCTTTGCTGGAACAACTTCCTTATCTTGCCTCTTTCTGCCTGTAAAAGCCTTTCATTTTGAACCTCTTCAGGATTCCTTTCCATTTTTTTTTAAAGATTTTATTTATTTGTCAGAGAGAGAGAGAGAGCACACACAAGCAAGGGGAGGGGCAGGCAGAGGGAGAAGCAGGCTCCCTGTTGAGCAAGAAGCCAAATGTGGGACTTGATCCCAGGACCTTGGGATCATGACCTGAGCAGAAAGCAGACTCTTAACCAACTGAGCCACCCAGGCATCCCATGGGTTCCTTTCCATTTGTAAGATGATATGCTGCCCAATTCATAAATCATTGAACAAAGCCGATTAGATCTTTAAATTTATTCAGTTAAATTTTGTATTTTTAACAATGGTAACTACCAATATTAGTTCTCCAAACCAGAACTTCCCCCCAGATATATAAATCTAGTTGCCTACTCAAAATTTTCATTGTTCTATCTAACAGACATCTGAACATTAAAATGTCCCAAAACAAATTCCTGATTTCCCCCATTCTAAAACCTGCTCTCCTGTTATTGGTATCAACCCAATAAATGGCACTGCTTTCTTCCACTTGCTCAACCTAAAAACCACTTCTCTCTTTCTCTTTACACTCTACATCTAATCTTTTAGGAAATTACCTCAGCTGTACTTTCTAAATATATACTGAAGATGGTAACTTGTTCACCTGTCTGCTGCTATCATCCTGCTTCAAGCTACATTACTTCTCACCCGAGTCATTGCAATCACCTTGAACTCCTTACATTATTGCCCCTTTATGGTCTATTCAGAATAAACTTTTTTATTTCATTTTTATTCTCTGGAAATCAGAGAAGGCATGTCAGTCTTTTGCTCACTACCACACAATGCATTCTAATCTCACTCCCAGTAAAATTCAGAGTAGTGCTTACAACCTCATCTATGCTCCGTTTGCTCACCTTTCTTTATCCACACTGGTTTCATTGCTTTTCTTCCAAAGTGCCAGACACAGCCCTACTGCCAAGACCTTTCCACATGCTGTTCCCTTTTTGCAAACCGCCTTTGCTCAATGTCTCACTCTCATTCCTTTAGTTCTCTCTACGACTGCCAACAACGCCTTCTTTGGCTCAGAATATACAATGGCAACACACACCAATAATGATGGTTGTTACTATTATACCAATAGACAACTGTTCTGCCATCTGCCTTTTACATATTTAAGCAACCTCAAAGTACACACACTGCTGATCTGACCTACTCACTAAGAAAACACCACTGTCAAAAAAAAAAGAAAAAAAAAAGAAAAAAGGAAAAAAATGAGAAAAACAAAAAGAAAGCACCACTGTCATTTACTCTAGAAACAGAAGGAAAAACAACCAACAACAATAACAACAACAAAAACTAATTGGTGGGGCTCTTAGGTGGCTCAGTGGGTTAAACCCTCCGCCTTCAGCTCAGGGCATGATCTCAGGGTTCTGGGATTGAGCCCCGCATCGGGCTCTCTGCTTGGCGGGGAGCCTGCTTCCTCTTCTCTCTCTGCCTGCTTCTCTGTCTACTTGTGATCTCTGTCTGTCAAATAAATAAATAAAATCTTTAAAAAAACAAAACAAAACAAAACAAAAAACCCACCAAAAAAACTAATTGGGAAGAAGGGCATATGAAATTTAACACTTTTTCTCAATGTAACGTTCCTCTTTATTCTTTAACACAATTTGGAGTTTTTGCTGGAATGATTTTCCATTTCTGTTGAATTGTCAATGTTTTTATTGATGGAAATACAAATGCTGGGCTCAAACAACAGTGCTATCTTCCTACCACAGACATAGACACTCAAACTACTGGCATAAATTCAATTGTTCTACCAACCTAAAAGTTATATCTTTGAAGACAATGGAATATTTCCTCTATAACAAATTTTAAACCTATGATTTTTATGAGCCCAGGATTGAGAGTTTTATATCCAGACAATAAAGGGAAAGAATCTGCTTTACTTTAGATATGGAGAAACTATCATTTCACAGTAAAGGTGATCTTAATTATTTTAGACAACATGTATAATTTCTTCACTCTGTCATTTTTAAAGAAAATTTCATGTGAAGCCCAGCTAACTCACTGCACCCATGAAAATCTACTGACAACTTATTTTCATATGGAACCTACAGCTTTGGCTTCAAGAGTTTCATGTCCATTAGAAAAATTTAGTCTGAAATTTTGCTTTCAGTGCTGTTGCAAATGACTTATGCAGAATCTCTGTTACCAGTGACCAGTGCTCTTAACCAAAGCTCATCCTGGAGGTGAGTGAAAACCCATGGTAGACCTTCCCCCAAATGAATAAGTAAAATAAATAGTGTATTGCCTCTTACTGTCACATAAACCTGGATGTAGAGAAGAGAACTTAGAATTGTCCAGAGACCTAGCAGAGGAAAGGAAGCCTTTACTTAGCGGACTACCAAATTTTACCTTTGCCAAGCACCAGGAGGCTAACTAGGAGACTTGTATTTTTCTGACATGGGTATCCAAATTAAGGACAATAACTATAATAGACAATAGAAGGGATTGCTGGAGATTGTGTGGAGATGAGACAAGTCTTAGACTGCTGTTAAGAGCCTTTATGAGAAAGGAAAGTGATGTCTAATAGGGAAAAAAGGGTTTCAATCAGATGTGCATTGTAGCACTCTCTGTGTTCTTCAGACAAAACTTTCAGAAAAACTTATATTTCTCTGTAATATTTTAGAATTACATTTTTAGGAAGATGGAAACGAGGGCTTAATCTGGCTCTACTGGCATTCAGTCACATTCATGGGGTTTATCTCTAGTTAAGAAATAGGATTAAGGAAGCAAATATATATTTCTCCTCAGAGTATAGGGAATAGTTCTGGTTTTATGTCCAAATATCACATTTCTAAGAGATAAAGCAGAATGTGCCAGTTATGTGTTCTGGCATTATTGCCTAGGTTTCTTTTCTTTTTCACGATGAGTACTTTCCTCTAGAATAAGCTTTATCTGTAAATCCTCTCTTTCTAGAAGGAGAGCACATTTGTGGTTACTTTAAAAATTAGGTAGGAAACATCCATGAGAAAGCTATTCTGAAGTCAGGTCTCCTTTGGTGTATTCAGAAAAAAAAATAATAAAGGACATCCACATAATAGCATCTATTCAGTTTGGCTTATGTTGATTACTCTATTTCACTGAGTTGTCACTAATCATTTATATGAGAAATCCATCTACACACTTTTTTCTTTTGTTTTGTTCCTGGAGCTATTTTTTTTCCCCCTGGGTAAATTTATAGAATTCAGCCTAGTTGATAATTTTTCTTACTCTCTCATAGTTCTCATAGTTCTTGTTTTTTTGGTTTTTGGTTTTTGTTTTATAAAACACACTAAAATGTATATGATAGGCCTTCCGTGTTAAGAAATGTTTTCCAATTTTTTTGTGTGATGATACTAGAGAGAAAATATAAAGAACTCAGAATGTTCTGATAATATCAAGTTTAATATAATTTCTCCCTTGTCCTGGCTAAAGAGATTTGAACTATCAGAGGGAATTGATGTGAGGGATATTTTTGCTGCTGGCTCTGAAGATGGAGGGAGACATATGGCAAGAAATGTGGGCATCCACTAGACGATGACAGTGGCCCTTGACATCTGGCCAGCAAGGAATAGGGAACCTTAATACCACAATAGCAAGGAACCAAATTTAGTCAACAACTTGAGAGAGCTTGGAAGTGGATTCTTTTTCAGACTTCCCAGAAGAGAATGCCACCTGGTCATGACTTTGATTTTATCCTTGTAAGAGTCTGAGTAGAGAGACCAACCACATCATCCTTTGCTTCTGATATATAGACCTGTGTGCTAATAAATGGGTGTTGCTTGAAGCTATTAAGTTTTAGGTAGATTGTTATATACTAAAGAAATATATAGATAGATACACATACATATATTCACATATATATGCATATATATACATATGCATATATACATACATGTGTGTATATATATACATATATGCGCTAAACCAAGAAAAAAATCACAAAGACAGAAATGTCTGTGTGTAAATTTGGCTAACTTTAAACCAGCTGTCCACTAATCCAATTTGAAGGTTATCAAACCAATATGTTTCTCTACATTCTTGAAGTCTTTCTTGGCACAATTCACCTTCACAGGAAGGTGAGAATGGAAAAGAAAGAATAAGGAATTGTTTTAAATGAGCCAGTTAAAGACACTCTTAGAACTCTTAGCAAACCCAGGAGGTGTAAGAGTGTTGAAACTGATAAACAATCTGAGGTTTAACCATTAACTACAGAGCTTTCTCTCAAAAGGCTTTTTTTTTTTTTTTGAAGTCAGAAATTCCTGCATTGGAATCTTGCCTTCATTTACTAACTGAAAACTGATTTACTTAGTTTATCTGAGTCTTGGTTTCCTCATTTTAAAATTATTGTTCTTAATTATTGGAATACTGGGAAGGAGAAAATAAATGGAAACTCTAATAGGGCTTGCTCATGATAATAATTCAATAACTGGTAGCCATTGTCACTATTATTAACACTTTCTCCTTCTAACTAATTGATGACTATTGGTATAATTGGATCAAAGGGCGTCTGTCAGTATCCCCACAGTTTTGATCTGGGACAACTATAAGGAACAGAAGAACAATATTCCAGTATTTCTGCCCTTGTGGAGATGAGGAAGTCCATGACACATCCTAGAGCTCACTGGATGAATATTCTTACAATACCTAATACCTAAATACCTAAAAATAGTTGGATGAAGTCAATATTGACAAATACTCTAAGGATCCTGCTAAAACATTCCATATGATATAATCAAATTTGGCATCAGACAAGTTTGTCATAACTTGCATGCAACAGGCATTAGTTAGTCAATTAAAAAGATCTTATCCGAAGGCAGTGTTTGTCTATCTGTGACTTAATTTCATGGCATAAGCAGAGGTACACCATTACAAGGGGTACATTCTTTAAATGATCAACATATACTTTAATGGTGGTAGGTAACAAGGTAACAAGGGAAAGCTTCTACTTGGCTGCCTTTTAAATTTTTATTATTTTTTTCTAAAGATTTTATGTATTTTAGAGGCATAGAAAGCAGGGGAGAAACAGGAGGTGGAGAGAGAGGGACAAGAGGACTGCCCTGAGCGCAGAGCCCAACTTGGGACTGGATCATGACCTGAGCTGAAACTAAGACTTGTATGCTAAACCTACCCAGGCACCCAGGCGCCCCATTGGCTGCCTTTTTAAAATATGTGGCATTCATTTACAAATATTTGACATTTCTGCTACCTTTATTTAGAGTAAACAAAGGTGAAAATAATCTCCAATCCTGTCAAGATTCTTTGACCAAAGTCAGCATAAAATGACACAGACACGCAGCACAAACAGACATGGCTTTGTATATCTTGTCATCTTAAGTTATAGTACTAAAAAATAATTTCCCTATGGTTAAAAAATAAGCACCATCAATTTTTTTTTCAATGCTCTGGAATAATATTTTATCTCAGATAGCATCAAAAATAGTGTAACTCTCACCTAATATTTCAGGTGAGCAAAATGCTATATTACTCTAATATTACTGAATAAGTATTGTTACCTTCTAATGAGTTTCCTTTTCTTTTTGCATCAGCAGTTCAAGAGATTGTGTAAAAATGAAAACAATGGAAAAGTGTTTCCACGTTTTTAAAAGATTGTTTAATATAGGGATAAAATGGCTTCCATTTTATTTTTAAATATTTATTATATTTGCTTTCAAAATCCTCCCATTGCAGAGTGGAAATAAACTATAAAAAGCTGCTCTGAGGAGCCGGACTGCCGGGATTTGAAGCTTGGCTCCGCTGCCTATCAGCTGTGTTATCTTGGATTGGTTAGTTAACCTCTGTCTACCTTATTGTTTTCATTTGTAAAACAATAATCATAATATGTCTCTCATGAAGCTGCTGTGAGAAGTTGAAAAGTTAATACATACAAAGTACTCAAATCTTTACTGCGTAAGTACTTGCTATTATTATTAAGGTAACTGTAATACAATCAGTATGATACTGAATTGAACCAAATGAAATGACTCCATGGATATTTTGATATTGCCTCTCCCAGATTCACTGTTACTTGAGAATCTACCAAATTTTACCAAATCATTTGGAATTTGACAAAATGCGACCCCATGGGGGTGAGAATCAGTAGGTGGTTTAGGTCCTTGGCAACAGGTTAATTCCCGAGTCAATCCAGATTCTTACAAACCAGAGATTGTTATTGACTGCATGATTTTACCATTGCTAGGAGATATTCTGATTTTGTGCCATCCAAAATATGCTTCTAATTAATGGAGTAGCTCTCCTCTTCCAATAGTTAAAGTGAGGGTGCCAAGAGGAATGCTGGAATTTGCTTTTCCATGGAGGTAAATAATAACAACGAAATAACAATCTCAGTTTTCTTTTCTGAATAAATATGAGCCATTACACTAATCAGTTTACATTCACTAGCTCATTTAATATTCACAAAAGCACTACCGGTGCAGATATCAGTGTCTCAATTCTACAGATGAGGAAACTGAACCTAAAGCAGTTAAACAAATTGTCTCTTGTTATTCAGGGTGACAAACATCAGAATGCAGCAACAGTCAGTTTCACTTTGTACCCTGGCGCTCATGCCGGGTGCCATGCTGCATCTCCTTAAGGTCATGTTATTGACTGACTGCTTAAACAAAAATTTCTTTTAAAAACATTTAGATTAGTACTGTTTAGATACAGGAGGATGAACATGAGGAGCCCTCACGGTCCTTTTGACTTGTTAAAGAGCTACCATTGACTTCAAGACATGATGTGCCTTCTTTACTCCTCCAGTGATCACATTGATGATGTGACCCAAACTATCCCCCATCATACCTCCAAAGTGTGGTGGTGGGCCACAGAGAAGCACCACACCTTGACCTTCTCGGACGGACACTGCGCTTCTTGTTTTGGTTTCAAAGTCTTCAATATCTTGGAAAACAAACAAAACAGCTTTAGAATTTTCTTGCAGTAAATAACATTTTAAAGTAGAATTTTGAACTTGTTTTTATTCTTTTTTTTTTTTTGAACTTATTTTTATTCTTAACAGTAAGGGACACTCATACTTGATTGATCAGAAGATTTAGTTGATGATCAATTTATCTACACTGATTATTATCTCTAAAAATCTTGATTTTTCTTTTCTCCTTTCTTTTTCATATAGTTAAATGGACTACGTGATGAGACATTTATTAACATTACCTACTATCTATTTGCTTTTATTCTCCCAGGCAGTTTGTAGCCCAGCAGGAAATCTTTAAAACTCAGCTCATATTTACTTTCCTTGCCCAGGGAAGGTGTGATTAAAAAAAACAAAATAAAATAAAACAAAAAGTATGCGGGAGGTTTGTTGCAGTCCTCTAGCCCCCTAGATTAATGGTTGGTATTGACGTGCAGATGGAGTCTGTGAGAATTTAGGATGGAATGGTGTAAGGGAAAGAGTTCTATGTGACTGAACTATTGAGAAAGAAGGTATATTTTCTAATTTTCTCATTCTACTCCTTCACAAAGCAGCTTCATGATCTTGTTTAGAATGCTGTAATTTCCTACAACATCAAAGAATCATAGAAATACACTGTTAGCAGAAAGCTAACTGGTTATATTGCTAAGCCATCCATATGAAGTACCAATCTTTCCATATTCCTGGAATCGTCATTCAGTCTCCAGGAACAGGTAGTTGTTGAACTTTTCTGAAATTAGTTTTTTAACCTGTAAAATCCCATTACACACTCATTTACTCTTTTAACAAATTTGTTTTGTACCCCTACTAAAAATATAGGAAGTGTACTAAGGAGAGAAGACGTATTAGTAAATAAACCAGGCATGTACCTTGCCCTTATTGTGCTTATTATGTAATAGAAAAACTAGAACACAATTTAAAAAATAAGTGAACAAATGTACATTTACAAATTGTAATAATTATTGTGGGGTGAAGACTGGTATTGTCTATAAAATGTATTCTCCCTTCTTCCATAATAGTAGATTTATAGAACAAATACAGTTTTCTAACCATAGGATACATTTCTCAAACATCCTTATAATTAATGTGGTAAGCAGAAACAATGAGTGAAATTTCCACATATTATGTGTGAAAGGAAATCTCCACAGATTTATGTTCTCCATCCATCCCCCCAGCACCCAGATTGCCAACAACATAAAAGATCTTCTTGATCTGGATACTTGAGTGGCTGCACGGAGTACAACTACAGCTGATTTGGAATATCTAGATCAGATACTCTGGATCATTAGAGTAGAGACAGACCAACTCCTATCTTGTTTGAGGCATTTATTTTGGGGTCTCTGTGTTACAGCAGTTTAACCTTTTATCCCAACTGACATATTTTGTGAATGAAAAGAATAGAATGCAGATTTGTTGGATGAGAAAGAGACAGCCATGCAATGGTGGTTATGGAGCAGGGAAAATATTCCTTGTGAAAAAAACAAAAAACAAGAACCAGATTTCAAAACCTAGAGGTAGAAAATAACAGGGAAATGTCACAATGCTGAAAGGAAGCACTGTTCATTGGCACATAGTGGACAAGGGTCAATGAGAAACTGCAATAATCAGCATTTGGGGCTATTGTATTACATTAGGATTATATTAAAAGTACAAAGGGAATGCCTGGAAACAAGTGAATAATAAATCAGTGCAGAAGTTGAGTAATATCTGCAATATTCATAGAATGGAGGGCCATCAATGATTAGAAAGAATGTGTTAGATATAAAGGACTGACTAGGAAAGTTCTTAGAAAGTGAGTTATACTCTTAAGTTTAAAAAGTGCTAAATATTGCTATGTCGTTATCCCATTGTGAAAGAAAAAAGTAAAAACCTAAATGTGACCATCTCTTTTAACTGGTATAGGTAAAATAATACAATATATATTTTTAATATTCACCTCGATCATCCTAAGGGAGTGAATGGGACATATGGAAGTAGAGATTATTAAATCTTTACCTATACCTCTCTATCTTTAAAAAAAATAAAGATTACAATTTGTATAACTTTTTGCTCATTTTAACAACTTTATTGGAATATAATTGCAGTAAATTATTGGTGTGATTTAGAGAAATTGAAGACTTCTATTTTGTATATACTATGTGTGTCTTATCCATGAATTATTTAAATG
The DNA here is from genome assembly GCA_004024625.1 of Mellivora capensis. Lineage (NCBI taxonomy): Eukaryota > Metazoa > Chordata > Mammalia > Carnivora > Mustelidae > Mellivora > Mellivora capensis. The sequence continues at coordinate 6,265 of PISX010007530.1, read as the reverse complement.
ACAATGTCATGTATGCTATATAACATATGAGCACTGAAATCAGAGGAGAAGGTCAAGATTTATAAGAATAGAATTTATCAGTATATATATATATATATATATATATATATATATATATATATATATAGTATTTAAAGCCATAGGAATGTGTGTAATCCCCATGGGATGACTCTAAAATTTTTGGCATGAGCGATTTGACAGTTGTCTAGAATCAAACTCTAAAAATCTCCAATGTTTAGAAGTAGAGTAGAGGATTATGGAGAAAGGAAAAAGGAAGGAAGGAAAGGGAAGGAGGGAAGAAGAGAGTAGGACAGAGAGAAGAAGGGAAAGAAGGAAGAAAGCAGGGTCTACAGCATGGAATAAGATGTGGACAGAAAAATGTCATATTAGGCAACATGAAGGTCACTTGTAATCTTGACAAGAGAAGTTTAAGTGAAATTATGGAGAAAGGCCAAAGTGAATTGAGGGATAAATAGTAGATAAGAACATGGGGATCCCAGGTGTGCAAACTCTTTAGAGTTGGCTATGAATGGGAGGTGAGATTTTGAGAATAGGGAAGAATTTGGAGAGCAGGGGTGCTATACTAATGTAAAAACCAGGTAAAGAAAGAGATTGATAATTTTAAGACACACATTATGGTAAAGTTCTTGGAAAGTCAGAAAGGTGGCAATCAGAATCCCTATGAAAGTGCTGACCTTTGTAAGGAAGGCAGAATTAAGACAAAAGATTAATTATTGATATAGGATAGACTGTACAATTATCTGCTGGTTAGATGAGAAAGATTTTCACGGTGTTTTCAAATTTCTCAATGAAACGGATGGCAGTGATGGGTGAATCACTGAGGAAGGGAAAAGATGCAATAAATATACCAATTTATCAGGGTTGTTATGGGGATTAAATAAAATAATGAATCAAAGTATCTAACCTACAGTGTGTTATAGAAGAGGTAATCAGTATGTGGTAATTATTATGATCACAACACACCAAATGATTAGGTCATGCCGCTGTATTTTCCTATGACTGATACAAAGTTCAGATACATGAATTTGCAAACACAGTTAAATAGCATATTTTGGTTCCCATAAAATTTTTTGTGCATGGATGTTTCCATTTGAAGCATCCATGCTGTTTACCTATGTTATTTACCAAGTAAGTATTCTTTCTTGTAGAATTGCTCTCCATCCATGAAAATCAAGTGTTCAATGAAATAGATGGATTAAATCTGATACATTAATTTAGTAACTCTTATATGTACTCTACTTTTAATACAAATATTTGGCCAAAATAAATTCTACTTATCTCCAGCTACACCCCCTTATCTTCCTCCAGCTGCTTTTGATTAGCCATTAGCTTTACACTAATTCAGGACCTGGAATGCCTTGTCTATTTCTTAAAGATTTTTAATCAAATATGTGCCCTTTCTTCTTTGGCCATGGAAATACTAAATCAACCTACATATGTTTGGTACTGTTGATGTGAACTATTGCCTTGACTTGGGAGTCCTTTGTGACTTGGGTTTGCGTAATGTTAAATGTGACTCAGTAAGAATCAAGCTAACAAGCTCTTTATAAAACCAAAAATCAATATATCATATTCATTGTCTCTATTTCTATTAGTAATAACAGGTGAGGATTTAAAAATGATTTTCCTACTATCATTATTGAAAGGTCCCATTAAATTGTCATTACTTTTTAATGCTCACAAAAACAAAAACTGTCACAAAGGAGTAATGAGAAATTGAATGATTCTATGAAATTAACAAGCTTTGGATTGAATTTTCTCAGTGTCACATTGCCAGTGTGCCATATTCCCAGTAACACCAATCATGTCCTCAGTGTTAATCAGAAGCCATTATAACACATTGTTGATAAGACCACTGATATCTTAATATATTCTGTGTTCATTTCCATTTACAATAGGATCTGCTGGCAACATAATTTCTTCCTGCCTTTTACGATTACAATGGGGTATCTAATAATTGCCACATATCTCTCAAAAGTCATACAAGTCCTGTTAGTCAAAACACAGTCATTCCAAACTGGTACTAGTTCACAGGTTTTAATTATTAATTCAGATTTTAAAACTGTTTAATAGCCACATAGATGACAGACAAGATATAATTCTGCCTTATTTAAACTAAGTGCCATCTCATGTGAATATGCTTTGATCAAGATCTGTTTGACGTATCCAACTTCTACCTCAAGTACCTTTTTGCTAGCCAGAGACATGATATAATTCAGGTATTCTGAGGCAAGGCTGACTGAATTAGGTAGCCATTTGAGCACCCAATGAGATTTTCTTTGCTCTGTAACACCTTTCAAGACTCTAGATTTATTCTTATATGAGAAGAGGCCAAAAAGAACTACCAGTTCCTATTTTTGTCTTACCCATTTTTGCTTAAGAGAAAACAGCTTAGTGTGAGATCATTCCCTGAGATGGTCTCAAATTCTGTATTATTTGGATAAACTCCCATAAGCCACAAAGGTGACCTGCCCAGCCCGTCCTTGTGCTTAAGGTAGAAGTCCTGCAGAGCAGGTTGTTGTTAAAGACCCCGATTGTTGAGGTTGCTCTCATTAAGCCATTCTGATGACCATGGCTTATCGGATCCTGTGGTTTTATTGCTGGTTTTGGAGGAAGCATTTGGCAGGAGCATAAGCAAAAATGCAGTCACAAACAAGGCTCTGTTCCAAAGGCCAGCAGGAAGTGCCTGAGAATGGCCCATAAAATAAGCTTTAAAGGATTACAGGGCCATATGCTCTCTCCTGGAGCAACCAAGGTGCAGAGGAGGGACAAGGGCCAGCAAAATGTACTTAAAATTAAGTCCAAGCAATGCTAAGTATTGCAGTGTCTAATTGTAAGGAGAATACATCTTTGCAGCTGCCATGTGTAGGAATGAATCTCAGCCTAATTAAAGTGAGAAAACTGTATTATTTGCTGCCAAGACCTGAGGATCACAATCAGAGGATGTGCTTGGCAACGCCAGTCCCTGACACAGGAGGAGGCCAGGGGTTTGCCAACTCTCATAAACTTGGTGGGAGGCTATGGGTACCAGGGGTTCATTGACCCAGACCAGGAGTACAACACCTATGAAGTCAGGGATAGGAAAAGATATTCACCAGGAAAATGTGCATGCTTCAAGAAGGACATACTACAGTTGAGTCATTCAAAATCTGAATAATAATAAACTGGATTTTTATTCACTTGCTGTGCATTATATTATTGCAATATTTTAAATCTTTATTTTTCTTTCTTTCTATATAACTATATAGTTATAGTTTTCTTTCTTCCTATAGAACTCTACTATATAACTTTTCATCTATATAACTATTATGTTCCAGACACTCAGTGAAGTAGTTTCATTGAATTCTCATGATGACCCTGGAATGCAGGTACCACTATCAACATCCACTCAACAAGGAAGGAAATGGAGGTTTAAAAGGATCAACAACAGACCAGCGACCACACAGTTTCTATATATCAGGACAGAACTGAAGAGGAGGTAGTCTGGTCCCAGAGCTCACACTCCCAAATATGATACTCTTCTGCTTTCCATATGTTAACTGGGGTCTCGCTGCCATACATAAGATATAAAATAGGCATCAACTGCCACTCCATGTTCAAACAAACAAATGAACAAACAAACAAACAAACACACACAAAAGCTTAGTGCCTTTCCAAATATCCTACAAATTCCTGGACTGGGGAAGGAAATGCTGTATTTTCAGGTTTAGAAAGTTTCATTTCTGATATCCTCACTTTTCAGAATCCTTGTTGTGTCCTTTCCAGGTGTGTTTCCTAATTTATCTCCACCTTCCTGTCCCTGCAAACAAGGAATTCATTCCTTATCTTGACCTACATACAGAGATAGATGCCCCTGCCTCGCGCGCGCCCCCCTCCCCCGGCACTAATAGGGAGCACCACCGCGGCCATATTTGTGCCTCTGCTAATCTTATGGATTGAGTAAGATGCAATCCAAACACCTTGAAATCAAATATTGGATGTTTAGTTCTTAAAAGCCTATAGCTCTCCCCTCTGTTGTTTATGTCTGCTTTCTCTCTTCGACAAACTTCCCACTACAGCCCTGTTTCTGGAGCAGGGAAAAACCCAAACTCTCCCCCTTCTGCCAAGTTCACCTCCCTCCTTCTACTACTTCCACACTCAGAAACTGAGAAATCTGCCCTCATCGTAAGTAAAGGAAGTAAAATTAAATTCCAAAGACCATGACTCCAGAGGCCATTTGCTTAAGCCAGACTATCCTGCCTCTCTAGAGCTTCCTCACCACACAGACTGTATGATCTGCCCCCAAACCAGAGACAGTGCTCATTTCCCTTCTCTCTGCACCTCAAAAACAACTTTAATAATTTGCTACTTTGACAATGTTGAATCTGATTTTAAATCCCAAGGTTTCTTGCACTGTACTTTGTTTTGCACCAGTAGAATACTATTACCCCTTTGCAAATTCTGCAGAAGTTTCAGCACTGAAGGTTTGCACTGAAGTCAACAGGACTGAAGAGTGTTTGTTCACCTTCCCGATGCAGTTTCCACATCGGAGGTACTTGCTTTATTTTGGCCTATGGCAAAAACATTTTGCCAGGTGAGAAAATGCTGATACCCTGCCCAGCAACCGGGAACTGGTGAAGATACCAAGAATAATTCCCTAGCTCTGCATTAGTCTCACAGAACTCCTAGATATGATATATGTAACTTCTGAAATCAAAGTACTCTTTAAGAATATCAAGCACTATAGTAAGGTTATTCCGAATTCACATCTGTCCATCAGTTGTCTCCTTTGAAGAAGACCACTCATGGTGAATATCAGATGGTTCATGTTACCATTTTCTATTTTTTTACTTTTATTTATTTATTTATTTATTTATTTATTTATTTGACAGAGAGAGATCACAAGTAGGCAGAGAGACAGGCAGAGAGAGAGAGAGGGAAGCAGGCTCCCTTCTGAGCAGAGAGCCCGATGCGGGACTCAATCCCAGGACCCTGAGATCATGACCTGAGCCGAAGGCAACAGCTAAACCCACTGAGCCACCCAGGCGCCCACCACTTCCTATTTTTTGGGTGGTTTGGAGTAAGCTGAAATTCTTGATGCTGTAATTAATTTTCCCTGGCATTTATTAAATATTTCTACTTAGACTGATTTCATTTTGTATCATTTTATATCATCATTTTCAGGATGCTATGTACTCAGTTACTGTGTTTGTGATATTATTGTGTTTCCTAGCATAACTCGGTAACATAACATGACATAACCTAATAAAGCACAGTGCTATTGTCAAATTCTGTAAAAGAGGCAATAGCTGAGTCTCAATATTGAACATATATTTGGAATGCTAATATCTAAGCAAGAAGTAAGGGGATATTTTAAGAATTTCTGGTGTCAAATTCATTTATATTCCAAGTTAAAATTCCTTCCCTCTTCCTTTTTTTTTTTTTTTTGATGTAAAAGGAATTGTATAAAACTTCATAAATAAGTGGAGAGCAAGTAAGTTGTTTCTTCATTTCCTGGGAATAATGAATTCACTGAGAATCATTTCCTTATGGTGCTTAAGAAAATAATATATTAATATATAGGGTAATAGGGAGGCGGGAGTGATATATTCTTTTTTATAAGCTGAGCATCCAGGTTTTCAGAGAGATAAGCATTTATTACATAGGCCATTGTAAGCAACTATGAAATGCCTACCTGGTCAATTAAAATATGCATGTACAACTGAGTTTGATTTTCTATAAAGGACTCATTTGTCTGACTAATGCTGGGAAAGCAGTGACATCTATGACCAAAAAAATTCAAGTACTAGATATGGCCTATTCCCAAACTTGTCTCTTACTAAGTTTGCATATTCCCTAAAGTTAAAACTAGCTGAGTGATAGAGAAGCAGAAGGGGACAATGGAATGATACAACTTTGACAGTGTAAGATAGACTGAGATGTCAGATTACTTAACTGTACACTGCAGTGGAGGTCTTCAGTGTTTCTGGAAAGAAAAGAAGCAATCTAAGTAGGCATGCAAAAATTAGAAAACCCACTAATGAATTCTGTACAGGGTTATTCATGATGTCACAACAGGATCTGGAGCACAGGTTTAGAGTCAGACTCTGTGGGTCCAAATGGTTGCTCTGCCATGCATTTGCTCTTGATTTAGGGCATCTGAATTCGTCTCTTTCTACTTCAGTTTTCTCTACTTTTACAATGAAGCTAATAATAGCCCCTGTCTCACAGGAATAATGATGTAATGTCTTTAACATACTTAAAA
>PISX010007529.1:28637-88398 GCA_004024625.1 Mellivora capensis | reverse complement strand
GATACAGATGTGGTGAAAAGAAGGGCCATCTGTACCCCAATGTTTATAGCAGCAATGGCCACGGTCGCCAAACTGTGGAAAGAACCAAGATGCCCTTCCACGGATGAATGGATAAGGAAGATGTGGTCCATATACACTATGGAGTATTATGCCTCCATCAGAAAGGATGAATACCCAACTTTTGTAGCAACATGGACAGAACTGGAAGAGATTATGCTGAGTGAAATAAGTCAAGCAGAGAGAGTCAATTATCCTATGGTTTCACTTATTTGTGGAGCATAACAAATAACACGGAGGACATGGGGAGATGGAGAGGAGAAGGGAGTTGAGGGAAATTGGGGGGGGGAGATGAACCATGAGAGACTATGGACTCTGAAAAACAACCTGAGGGTTTTGAAGGGGTGGGGGTGGGAGGTTGGGGGAGCCAGGTGGTAGGTATTATGGAGGGCACGCATTGCATGGAGCACTGGGTGTGTTGTAAAACTATGAATTCTGTTACGCTGAAAAGAAATGAAATTTAAAAAAAAAAGTATATGGAGATACATTTTGGAAACGATTGTTCTTCACCAGTGGCACTGAAAATCTGGTTGATCTTTTAAAATCACAAGCATGGGGGCACCTGGTTGGCTCAGTGGGTTAAGCCTCTGCCTTCAGCTCAGGTCATGATCTCAGGGTCCTGGGATCGAGCCCTGCATCGGGCTCTCTGCTTAGTGCGGAGCCTGCTTCCCCTTTTCTCTCTGCCTGCCTTTCTGCCTACTTGTGATCTCTCTCTCTGTCAAATAAATAAATAAAATCTTAAAAAATAATAAAATCACAAGCATGTGTAATGTGATAAAAATTAGTGAACAAAAAGGGAAACAAAAAGGTTAACAGTTGGAGTCATGAGTAATTTTCTTTATACATTCTTACATTTCAGATTTTCTGCATTGATAGTTTATTCTTTAAGAGTCCAGAAAAAGGGGCGCCTGGGTGGCTCAGTGGGTTAAGCTGCTGCCTTCGGCTCGGGTCATGATCTCAGGGTCCTGGGATCGAGGCCCACATCGGGCTCTCTGCTCGGCAGGGAGCCTGCTTCCCTCTCACTCTATCTGCCTGCCTCTCTGCCTACTTGTGATCTCTCTCTCTGTCAAATAAATAAATAAAAAAATCTTAAAAAAAAAAAAAAAGAGTCCAGAAAAAAATCTTCTGTTTTCAGTATGAGTCTTCATTATTCTTAAATGTTTTTTCATTTGTTAGGAATTCCTATTTTACAATACTTTAATATTGTTTCTTCAAAAAGACATGATTTATTTCCTAAATACCAGAAAACACCATAGAATTGGCATTGGGAATAAATACTTGATCACTCATGAAGTTTGTGGTCTAGAATAAGGGGAGAAATGTGTTAATTATAGTACATGTTTACGTGTGAGGGAACACACCAATGTCTACAGAAATAAAACAAAAACAAGAAGAGACAGTGAGGAAGCAGAATTAATAATACTTGGCCACCTATTTGTTGTAGAGGATGAGTGAAAAACAAGAGTCAGAGATGACTCCCAGCTTTCTGGCTTCAGTGACTGGGTATATTTGGTGCTAGTGTCTGAGAATGGAAATAGATAAAAGATAAGGTGCAAGTTTAATGAACTGTGTTTGGAACCTATTGGTTTCAGCTGTTGCATTGAAATGCAAATATACTCATCTAGATTTATCCAAGATGATGTGTTCGGAGCTCAAGAAAGGGCTGAGAAAGAGCAAGCAGAAGAATGAAAATAAATGAATGGATTGCATAATTGTCAATCACATTCAAACAGAGTGGTGAGAGCTCCAAATAGATGATGTAGACTAGAGCCTGAGAAGTGAATCAAAGGCAGAGCCCTAGGGAAAACAGTCATTGTCTAAGATGTTTACAGATCTTAGGATACCCGTTTGGGCGTAATTGTAGGTATAGAAGAGTGAAGAGCCAATAAAGAGGGGTGCAAGGGTGGATATCTTTTCATAAGCTTGACTGTAAAGGAAATAAAACAGATTTAGCTAGAGGAGGGGAATATAGGTTTCTTGTTTTATCTGTTTCATTTTTTTATGATGGAAGAGACATGAGCTGGAAAGACTGGTTTCTAGAAAGAAGCCAGTCAGAAAGAGGTTCAAAAACATAGAAGGAAGAGGATAAAAACAACAAATGAAAGAAATGAAATGATGACTAACCAGGCACACCCGTTTTGTGGAGCCCAAAGCTTACTTGATGTGGTAGGGGAGGTGAGGACTTAAGGAAAATGTCAAAGTAATGAGTACAAAATTAGATCAGTTGGTTAAGCTGAAAGGAGGACCATGAAAGTGACAGCCTTAGAGTTTAAGATTCATTAGTTCTGAGTAAATCCATGTCAGTTCCTGATAGTTTAAATTTCCAGAAGATGGGAAATAGGAATAAGAGCATTGGTAGTTTAAAAAAAAAAAAAAAAAAAAAAAAAAAAAAAAAAAAAAAAAAAAAAAAAAAAAAAAAAAAAAAAAAAAAAAAAAAAAAAAAAAAAAAAAAAAAAAAAAAAAAAAAAAAAAAAAAAAAAAAAAGCACTGGTAGTGATATTAGCCTTACAGAGAAGGATACTTCTTTTGAGACTCCCTCTAGAATACACATAAGAGGCCAAGAAGGTTGGCCTCTTATCTTGTTATCTTGTCTGTTGATTTATCTGCGAAACTTGGAACAGTGCTTATTAATTAGGTCCTTAGTAAATATTTGTTGAACATATGTTGGAACAAGAAGAAAAATGATGAGATTTAATGCTCAAAAAGGCCACCTTAAATTTTAAGGAGGAAATGTTTTTGTAGATAAGATTGTCAGATGAAGGGTGGATGGCAATGAAAATGGAACTTGAAGAGAGCAGTCATGATTTAGAAGAGACACTGAGGAAGGGAGGCAGAGTAGATGCGGCAGAAGGATATTATGTTATCAAGAGAATGGTTGAAATGATACAATCTCCGAAAAGACTAAATCTTCCTACTGTTTAACATTGCAGATAGTGAAACTGTTACTTCGTCATGGTGGAAATCCATTTCAAGCTAATAAGCACGGGGAGCGTCCAGTGGATGTAGCAGAGACAGAGGAGTTGGAATTGCTGCTAAAAAGAGAGGTGCCTTTATCTGATGATGATGAAAGTTACACAGGTTCGTTTCAAATAATCTTTATTCAGCTGTTAGTAGAACATTCTGATTCTGCTGTGCTATATAAAATGTTTGTGTTCCTTAGGATAAAACTAGTCATTTATTAAGAATGATGAATTTAGTGATTTAGGTATTTGCTGCATGTCCCGTGTAAGTGAAAACATAATGTCATTGCCCTGTTTTCATGACCACCCCCGCCTCCCTCACCCCCTAACCCTCCCCACCTCCCCCCCAGCAAACTGCTATCACATTCAAGTCTGCTGCAGGACCTTTCCCATTAACAGCTAACAGAACTGCTACTCTAACTTCTTTCATTCCTTTATAAATTAGGTACTAACCAAACCCTTCCTGTTTTTCCTGGCATTAATGAGTCATCTTTGCATTTTTATTTCTTTGATTTAGGTGGTTGAACTCTGGTCATTGTTGCAACATAGGGGCACAGTTTTTCAAAAACAGTTTTAAAAAGGAAAGATCTAAAAGAATAGTTCAGAAAACTTTTGGCATACTCCATTTTCTTGTAAACATAAATAGTTAAAAATGTAACAAAGTTTCCTGCATTGAGGAAAGTCTTTTGCATACGGGTTTGAAGGGTTCATGCTTTCAGGCAAAAATCAATGAAAAAGAATTGATTTAGAAACACAACTGACCAGGTGCCTGGATGGATTTCATTCTTGATCTCGGCTCAGGTCTTGATCTCAGGGTTGTGAGTTCAAGCTCTACGCTGGGTTCCATGCTGGGTGTGGATCCCACTTAAAAAAAAAACTAAAAGAAAATTATAACTGACCATATTCTCATGAAATTTTAAAGAATTTCTATGAGAAATTAGGTAATACTACTTCTTATATGCAAGGGAATAAAAATCAAACCATACTCATTTAATCTCAGCCATCGCCAGAAAGCAGTAAAATGACACCTATAATAGTTTTGAGGCAGAAAGGTCTACCCTTTACTTTTTTTTTTTTGAGGTATAATTGACATATAACATATTAGTTTCAAGTGTACCACTTGATTTGATATTTGTATACATTGCAAAATGATCGCTACAGTGAGGCTAGTTAACATCCATCATCCTACGTAGTTACAATATTTTTTCTTTTCTTTTCCTTGTGATAAAGGAGTTTTAAGATCTACTGAATTAACAACTTTCAAATATGCAGTACAGTATTATTAACTATAGATACCATGCTGTATATTACATCCCCATGACTTAATTTATTACTGAAAGACCATACCTTTTGACCCATTTTGCCCAGTGTTTCTCTGTTATCAATGAACTTGGCTTTTTGTTTTGTTTTGTATTGTTTTTAGATTCCACATGTAAGTGAGATCATAATGGTATTTGTCTTTCTCTGTCTGATTTATTTCACTTAGCATAATGACCTCATGGTCCATCCATGTTATCTCAGATGGCAAGATTTCATTCTTTTTTATGGCTGAGTAATATTTTATTACATACATATACCACATTTGTAGCCATTCTTCCATAGATGGATACTTAGGTTGCTTCCATATCTTGGCTACTGTAAATAATGCTGTAGTGAATGTAGGGATGCATTTTGAGTTAGTAATTTTGTTCTTCAGGTAAATACCCAGAAATGGAATTGCTGGATCTTGTGGTATTTCCTTTTATTTTATTTATTAATTTTTTTTTTTACCAGTGTCGTGTTGTGTTTTTTTTTTAATATAGATTTTATTTATTTGTTTGACACAGAGAGAGAGAGATCACAAGTAGGCAGAGAGGCAGGCAGAGAGAGAGGAGGAAGCAGGCTCCCTGCTAAGCAGAGAGCCGGAAGTGGGGCTTGATCCCAGGACCCTGGGCCCATGACCTGAGCCGAAGGCAGAGGCTTTAACCCACTGAGCCACCCAGGCGCCCCTATTAATTTTTTTTAATTTTTTTTTTTTTTTTTTTTAGCAGCTTCCATACTGTTTTCCATAGTGGTCACACTAATTTACATTCCTACCAACAGTACACAAGGGTTCTGTTTTCTCTACATCTCTTTCACATCTTTGCTAACACTTTTTCTTCTTTTTATAATAACCATTCTCACAGGTATGAGGGGATATCTCATTGTGGTTTCCATTTCCCTGATAATTAGTGATGTTGAGCATCTTTTTGTATACTGTTTGCCACAGGTATGTCATCTTTGAAAAAATGCCTGTTCATATCCTCTGCCCATTTTTTAATTGGATTGTTTGCTTTTGAGTTGTATGAGTTCTCTATATGTTTTAGATATTTTTATGAGCTATAATTTCTGAATATTTTCTACCATTCACTAGGTTAACTTTTTATTTTGTTGATGATTTCTTTTGTGTGCAAAAGTTAGAATCCCAGTATTTTATTATGAAAATGTTAAAAAAAAATAAAAAGAAATAAAAAGAAAATGTTCAGATATACAGCAAAACTCAAAGAATTACACAGTGAATACCTTTACCCACCAACTACATTTTATAGTTATTAACTTTACTATATTTCCTTTATTACAGTATCACATACCTATCCATCTACCCACAATCCATCTTATTTTTTGTGCATTTCATTAACCAGCGTTCAGTTTTTGTGTAGTATTAAACTTATAAATTATTTATTATTTATGCTTGTGAAATTAATAATTCTTTCTTTAATGAAATATCCTGAGTTTTGAGAAATTTGTAGACCCGTGTAATCCAATCTTACCAAGATATAGACTGTCTCTATCACTTCAGAAAGTTCTTAAGCGTTTTCCTAGTCCGTTCTCACACCTGCCTGATCATTTACACCCTTTATGGTAAAAATGATTGGGCACGAATCACTAATAGCTGATAATCTAGAGAGGATTTTTTTGATGAAGAGCAGGATCTTTACATGGCTTTTTCACATTTATAAGAGAGGAGGGGGCTGGGAAACAGTGATGATAGGGAAGAGAAATTTAGCATCATCTGAACTATGTGATTAAAATTAACATCATTAAAGGAGGGACAGATGCACATTATGTGCCTTCAGATGGGATAGTGTGAGAAGGCTATAACATTACTTTTGTAACATTCTGGCTGTGATGCATAACCATGAAGAATGTTCTGGTTTTTTTCTTTTTAAAAGCCAGTGCCATGGAAGATTAAGAAATGTCAATGTCATAAAGTGATTAAAATGTTCCAGATTATGTAAAGAGATAATAATTAAAGGCAATACCTGTTCCTTAGCTGTATCCTCTATTGGAGAGGGGAAGTGACTATAAAGGACATTATTAGATCATTTAACAAGGGAAATGGATGGTAGATTAGTGTTGTATCAATGTAAATTTATGAAGTTGACAACTATACTGTGGTGACAAAGAATATCCTTATGTCTTCGGAAATACTTATTTCTTAGGAAATATTCACTGGAGTATATAGGGGTAAAGAGCCATCATATATATATATAGTTTGCCTTCATATAGTTCAAAGGAAGAAAATTTATATATACATACATGTATAAAGAGAATGAAAATTATAACGCAAGAGAGTGTAACAATAATAAATTTGGGTGAAGGATATATAGTATTTAGTATTTTATTCTTTCTAGATTTTTGTGAGTTAGAAATTCCAAATAAAATTGAAAATATATATTAATACATAAAATTTCCTTGCTTTGTCTGTTGAAAGGATATAAAAGTAATAACATTAAGACAGTAAGTGATAATCATTCCCAGATTTTAATCTTAAAATATTTTCTACTAAAAGAAAACCAGGGATTCTTGAAAAAAAAAAAAAATGGATGATGCTATGTCTGGGACAGGAAATAATATAAGCTTGAAACATCTTGTCATTACAGATTCCAAGGAAACTGTCAAAACCTTGTCAAAAAGCCTTAGGAGACGACTTGGAGAGCAGTTCACACTGGCCATAGATGGGATAGTTTGAGTTTCAATAAGAGTATTAATTATAGATAATTTGAACCCATCATTTATGTTTAAATCTATGATTCTATAGTGATAAATTTTTTAATTCAGCATCATCAGAGAGCTAATTTGTTATCTTAAAAATTAGGCAGAACTGGAAAAAAGTTATTTATTTTGCCTTTCCTGTATGAACTTTATCATTGGGTAACCTCATTATAGGTGAGAAGTATTTTCTTTTAAGATTAATCCAGCCAAAAGAAGGAGGAAAAAAGATTAACTGTTTGCAACCACCAATTATTTAATATATCTAAGTATTGAGGATTGATCAGTAGTTGCTAATATTAAATTTTTTTAAAAAGAAAATATTGCATGCCCCCTGATGAAGGAATACCAATTCTCAGTTCTCAGGATTCAACTGCAACATGTAGGAAATACCAGGGTAAGAGGAATATGCTGACCTGACTCCAGCAAAATCTAGACGGTGGGAACCCCAAACAACTCTAGTACTTCAACAGATAGACTGCATAAAAATGGAAAAGGATAACTCATAGGAAAAAATTAAAATGTTTGAAAGGAGTTAAGACTAAAAAATTAAACATGTATTTAGTAGGTGATTTATACTTTTCTGGGGGAATTTTGTGCAAAACTAGTCACAATAGATGGCACATAGAAGATCCAGGATATTAGGGTTTTTTTAATAATAAGAAATTCTTAAGATGATACGTTAGGAAAAGCCTGATAAGTTTTCAGTAGTTTTGAGAGAGACCAGCAATAGTGATAGTTCCTTTATTTCACTTAGGAAATGATCAGCACTGTTACTTAACTATCACCTATCCAAAAGTGAGACTGATTGTAGGAAGAGGAGACTGGAGGTAAAGGGTTGTAAATAAGGAGAGAAAATGCAAAGTTGGTTAAAGTGTTGATAGCAGTATTTGGTATAGTGATAATCTTACTGAATGAAAGTAAAACTATAGGCAAAATTTTAAAAATGTCAGCATTGCTTTATCTATTTTCACCTTCATCATGCAATAGATATAAACTCCTTAAGTGGTACACTTAAGTGTAAGAAGACATCATTACAGTGTAAGACACTGCTCAGAAAATATTTGTCGAATTGGTGGGGAGATGTTACTGGTCCTTAGGGATTATGTGAGGACTCATCTTCAGCCTCCACAAATCCAGGGAATAGCTGAACCTGTAGGCTGAGTTCCTCCCATTACTGAGACTAGGAAAGTTTGAGAATACCTATAATCAAACACCAGAGAGCCTTCCTCCTGGTACTTAAGCTGCTAACTGGCAATCTCAGGGGTGAAGACCACTTTACCTTCCACTACTCAGAGGAAAGCTGCTGCTTTGACCACTCTAACATTGGGTTGTACTGTGCTAACAAAGGAAAGCAGCCCTTCAGAGTTGCCTGCAAATTCAAGAGAAGGATTGTTCTGAATCGAAATAATAAATAGAACTAAATAAAACTCCTAGACGAAACAGATGACTTGAACAATAAAAGTGAACACTGAAGGAAATGCAGGTATAGCTAATAAAAATCACGACTACACAAGCAGAACTCCAGTGAGGAGTGATCATTGTTGGGACTTATTAGACTGGAAAATCAAGTAAAATAAATCCTCACAACACAGCAAAAATACAAAGGGGAAGAATCCTGAAAGAAAAGATAATAGAAAAAAAAAAGAAAAAGAAAAGATAATAGACTTTGGGAATAGATGTAGGAAACCTAACAGGTCTAACATGTGAGTAATATATGTATGGGGATTTAATAGGGAAAAAGGAAACAGGTGAAGAATAGTTCACAGTTAAGCAAATAGAAGAAAATTTTCCTGAGCTATAGATAGCCTGAATTCGTCAGTGAGTTCCGGATAGTTTAATGAAAATGCACACACACACACCCTAGACATATATTGATCAATTTCCTTCGTTCTGAATGTGACAAGTTAATCTGCAAGGAAATACTGTCACATTGCATTGGACTTCTAACTTGTAACCATGGAAGATAGAATCTTGAGAGAAAAGAACTGCACCATAAAAATTGTATACCTGATCAAGGTTTTATTATTCCCCTCACAGGGTAAAAGAAAGATATTAGCAGACATGTAAGCATTTAGAAGATGCATCAATATGTAAATTTTCTTACATTTAAAAAAAAATACTGGAAAAATAAACTTAACAACTTAAAAAAGTGGTTGCCTAATAGGAGAAGAGATAAAAAGAGAGGTATATGAATGGTCACAGTTTTTTTTGAAACACAGTCTGACAACAGCTAACAATACAGCAGCCCTTATCTTTTAGAGATATGTCCTGAAATATTTGTAGATGAAATGATAGGTTGAATAGGATGTGCTTCAAAATGATACAGGGATAAGATGAATAGAGGTATGGATTGGCCACATTAATGGCTATTGGAGCTGAGTGATGGGTACCTGACATGGTGGTTCAGTATAATATTGCCTACTTTTTTGTAAGTTCAAAGTTGACCATGATAAAAATGTTTTTTAAAATATGTATGCTCCTTGATCTAGGAGACACACTTCTGGGAATATCTCATATTTATTACAGCCCTGTTTTTAGTAGCAAAAGAAAAAATATATAGTGATATAAAGGATTGGCTGCATAAATTGACGTAGATGGCCACACAATGGACTGTTTTTTGTACAACCATGTGAAATAGCATGTCTTACTGCTCTTACTTGGAGAAATTTTCATAAGATACTTTGAGTTAGAAAAATCAAGATAAATCCTCTTACTATCTCTTTTTTGTAAAATGAATAATGCTTTTAAAATCTCTATGTATGTTTGTATATGTACATATATTTTTGTAAAATCTTATAAGCATGGAGCAGAATCTGAAAGGATATAGACCTAGCTAAAAGTGTTCTGTTGAATCTGTTGACTAACATCATACATGATCTTCTAACAGCCAGATCCCTTAGCTGCCTTTTCAGTCTTTCTCTAGATTTTGACAGTGTTGACCATGTTCTTTCTAAAATTCTCCTATGTTGGTTTTTGGGATGTAATTCTCTCCTGGCTTTCATCTAGCTTCCTGGACAGTTTATTCTTAGTTTCCTTCTAGAATCTCATCTTCGTTTCTTCCTCATTTCCATACACTCCTGTGTTGGTTTTTCCAAAGATTTTACTCTGGACTCTTCATGACACATATTCTCACAGGTAAATTTCATCCACACTCACAGTTTTAATTACCATCAATGTAGCGAGGCCTTCAAATATCACTCTTTCTCTTAAGCCTTTGAACTTGTATATTTAGCTGCCCTCTGGATATTACCACTTAGAATTACACAGAAGTCAGTAGCCCTGACTAGAACTTCTTTTTCTTCCACTTACACTCCTTTTTCTTGCTTTTCCTGTCTCAGTTGGTAATAGCATCATTCATCTATACATATGTCACTTGTTAGATGTTGTAAGCTCTTCCTCTTTTTCCTTCAGTTCAGTTATCCAACAACTATTTTGAAGCATTCCTTATGTGTTAGGCATTGTTTAAGTACTAGGGATATAGTTCATTAAGAAAATGGAGATACTAACATAATCATCCACCTACCCCTATCAGTTTCTACTTTTAAAATACGGTATATCCATCTACCAGTTATAAGCTTTAAGTCACTTGAACATCTTTGTGCTATATGAAATCAAGACCATAATAGCCGAAATTACATTGGCTTTCATAAGAAAGTAAGAAAATAAGATTTGAAAATTAGAAGGTTTTTATATGATATGTTAATTTTCCCATTTATTATGGCTACAAACTCTATAATTCTGGTCTCTTCAGAAAACAGTAGCTGTGAAAAGCATATTACAAAACTTTCCATTAGAAAGAGGTATTACAGCAAATTTTTCCCATGGAAGAGGGAAGGTGTCTTATTTGAACTTAAATGTTTAACTAGAGTGAAACACATCATCTAGAACCTTTTTGATTTTTCACTGATTTTGACTATTTCATGTGTTCATCAACTATGTATTGATTTTTCAGAATATTTCTTTTCCACATGATGAATGTGCCTGAATTATTGATCAAAGTCCCTCAAGGAATGATGCAAAAACTGTCAGTAAGTATCATACAAAGATTTTGGAGTTGCTGAAAAAGACTGATGAAAATACCCAATTTATTGCTTAATTTACATGAGGTCCTTGTTAGACTTAACTTTATCAAACTTCATCCGATCTAAATTTAGAATGTATTACTATGTAATCGAGAGTTAATGTAACTGCCCATAGCTCTTTGTATGTGTAAGGCCTGATAGCATCATTATCCATCTGGTATAGCTCATGATCCATGTGACAGATACACTTTAAGTATTGCAAAGTTAGGGAATGTAACCAAGACATTGAATTTTAGAAATTAATGAATTTGGAGGAAATAAAGGGTGTTAAGTATGTAACATTTTAAACATGGTTTATTCCATTAGGCGTTGTGCTTTATGACAGTGCTACTCAGGTCAGGGTAGCTGTTCCACAAACTGTTACTGGTCCTTGAGATAAGGAGCTTGTGCCAGAATGTAAATCAGTGCATTCCTTCCTCTCTCATAAAGGGCTGGCTGTGAGTAAACATCAGCCAAACTAAGCAGTGTGCTAGTTGACATAATTGCTTTCCATTTTTGGTGCAGGCTCCTTATTTCTTCACAGATTAGTAGTAAACAATTTGCAGACTGGCCTCAGTTGAAGGACTACACTGAGTAGCTGTCCTGTGTCATACATATCAAACATTTATGATATTGTTGCAGGAATACAGGTCCTGGTTAGTACAGCTTATTTGTATACAAATGTGCGGCACTTTTAAATTTGCATAATTCTTTAGTCTTTCCCCCCTCCCTCCCTGCCAACTTCTGCCCTTTTCCCAGTCTTATGCCACATTATCTTCCTGCATAGAAATTCTATCTAATAATGGTGTTTGCTACAAATATTTGCTTCTTGCTACCCTGCCGAGGACTCAGTCGTATTCAGAGAGCTGTATCATGCTCATGAGACATAATTATGGTCATAGAGAAGTGGGTAACTCTGTGTCACACAGCGCCCCCACCCAGTACTTTCTGACATTCATTAATTGCCAAAGTGGAGATTCTGTTGCAAATATGTAGACATTTATTTTATTACTTAAAGTGGCCAGTGAACAAAGTTGAAAATACCAATCATTGTCAGAAAACTTATGCACCTTTTTCTTGTACTTTGACCACCAGAAATCTGACCTTGTTCATTAAGCAGCTGCTGCAAACTTTGCTCACTTGCATACTTCAACTTAAGCAAGGAGGTGCTCCATCATAATAAATAGGTGAGGTACATTTTAGCATCTGCTGTAAAACAGATTAAGAAACTTTTAAAAAGACAGTGATATATTGTTACCCACTGGTGTTTACTGAGTACATTTCTGTGTCATAAAATACACAAAATGACCAGTATTTTGAAGCCTTATTTTCTTAATATTAAAATAATAAATTGTTAACTATCCTAATATATTGTCATAATTTGTGAAATTCATTTCCTCAGTTTTATATTTCAGGAGCTATGAAAATATGACTGGTTGATACATGCATATATGGAATTATAACAGTTAATAAATCAAGAGATTAAAAAAACTAATTATTTAAGTCAAAATATACCACAGTATTTTTTAAATGGATTATGTGATGTTAATTGTTTAACATAGGAAGAAGCATCACCTTAGGAAGTTTTAAAGCAAGCCTTTTAACCTTAGAAGTATGAAGATATCTACAGGAAGAAATTACCCAAGATGATTTTAGAGTGTTAAAAATATTTATCAATATACTTGATCATTAGGAATTTAGGCTTGATAGAGCATTTTATAGGGTAAAGGAGTTTGCATGTTAGTATACTTAAAATTAGGATTCTTCTGTTTAAGATGTGAAGAATATTTTATCTTCTTGCTTTCCAAATGGCATTTTTAAGTCACTTCCAATATAAATGTTAGGAAGTGGGTTAGGTCAAGTTTGGAAAACTATAATCCATTTATAACCCAAGAACCTTATTTTACTTAGAACTGCTAGCAACCTCTTTGGTTAAATCTTTTTCTGACATTGTTGAGTGGTAGCAAGCACATGGTGGGTGTTCAGCACCCTTTATTTTTCACATATCCCTATAGTACCAGTGTTCAGAGGAAGTGAAAGACACTTAGGTAACCATTATGTATGGAGGGCTGAGCATACAGCATGATAGGCAATGAAATATTCTTTGATTTAATGACCAACCAGAAGAAATTCCGTAGTGATTTGCATAGTTTTTTGCATGCTTTGCTTTTTCTCCTCTGCTTTGTGACATATATGGTACATTTTACACACAGAGTTCTGAATTTTAATTTTTCAGACTTTCTTCTAAATATCACCAGCTGTTTCTTCCTGAATCCTAAACAAACAAAAAGCCTCTACACTTCTCTTATTTGAAACTCAGTACTTTCAAATCAATACAGATTTTACCATGTCTTAATTTTAATTATAGCAACCTAGTTCCAGAGCTTAAGAATTTTTAATTCTACATGGAGTGTTTTTTAAAGAAAAATATATGTGTCAAAGTTTGTTAAGTGGAGAAAAAGGAAACAAAATTAACTAAATTACCATTTACTATAGATACTCACTTTTTTAGCAGTGTCTATAAAAATTACACAGTTCTACATTTTTACTTCTGTATCAGGAAAAATAAGTGGAGAATTGTTGCAGCTGAGATGTTTTTTGGATGTCTGCAAACAAATACTTTATAAGCCTTTAAATTTTATGTTACATAAAATAATAGTCTGCTAAATATCCCTCTTTGAAGTTCATGTGCATATAGTAGTAAAGATATTTCAAGTGTATTTGCCCAAAATATGTAAAATTATTTATCATAAATATGAAACTAATAGGTTTTTTGTTAATATGTTAGCTTGATAGTTTTTATTACAAACTGGATTTCTACCAGTGTCTAGCAACTTAAAGTGAGTCTGTCACATAATTATGGTAGTTGAGATATTACTGAATATTTAAGACAAACTCTGTAAAAGGTACATTTGGGCAGAACCCTTAAAGAACTTTGACTTAAAAAAATGCTTACATTTGAATGAGTTCAGCCTTAGCTATATCATCCTGTCTGCAGAAAAATGTTTTATCTAGTCATGGTTAAAAGGACCTCCATGTAATAAACATACATCTATCTGTCTATATATATATATATATATGTATACATACAGACATACAACACATATAGTGTAATTGTATATTATACATATATATATATATATATATATATATATATTTGTTATGGAATTAGCTGAGCCTGGGTGATTTTGTCAGTTTCCTTTAGTGACATCAAAATTTTTGTAGTGATACTAGTCTTATTTTTAGGAGAAAAATCTTGATCAATTTATACTTTATAGAAGTAGTTTCTATGTTATTGACATTTTAGTAGGAAGGCAATGTGTATAACTAATTATAATTAAGTGAGGGAGTATACAGAGTGTTGTGGTACTTGATTTTATTTCCTATGTAGATTTTGCTTTTAGACTTAGTATTTTCAACTGTTGATTATATTCTCTTCCTTCCCCAGCTTGCCCCTAAACTCTTGACTATAATTCTCTTACCTATATCTATCTATTACTATAGAAATGCAGTGAAAATATGTCCTCATATGGCATTATTTCTAGAAAGATGTATGACTGCTCCTCTATAAAGCAGAATTAAAATACCCAAACTTTGGGGTGCCCCGCTGGCCCAAAGCGTGCAACTCTTGATCTCGGGGTTGTAAGTTCAAGCCCCACCTTGAACTCTAAGTCACCTTAGAGATGACTTAAAAATAAAATCTTTAAAATACCTAAACTTTACGTAGGAATATTGTGGCTTAGAAGTTGAGGTTTACAAGAGACTATGTAAAATTACCTAATGTTTTATTTCCTGGTCTCTGAGCTACAGTTCTCAATTAGTTTAGGGATATGAAAACTGTAATGATTTGTTTACTAAAATGCAGGTGTATTTTTTTTAGTGTTACTTCTTTAACTATATAATATAAACAACTTATATAACTAGTCCTTAAATATATTAGATGTGGTTAGTGAACTATTACAGAGCAAAGGAGCAACCCAAAATATGTATGAGAGGCCTGCAGCAGTTGTGAAGTACTCCTTCATTGAAGTCCCAGAGAATCTCTGAAACTTAGAATCAGTTTTTTCAGGAAACAGTCTCAGCAAAAGACTGAGATTATAGAGAGAGCACAGATCATTGCAAAGTCCTCTCAGAGGAGGAGAGGCCTGTTGTAGAGATCCACCAGAAAACTGCTGAAGAAATGAGTTTTTCCCCTTATCAGTACAAAAAGAAAAATGGATTTAAGGAAAGTCAGGTGAATGAAAGACAAGAAGGACCAAGATGAACAAACAGAACAGTTGGTCTTAGAAAATATAAATAATACAGAAAGCAGGAGGATAAATTATTCTTGTTATTCTTGGAGATCCTTGGAGGGTAATCAGTCTACTAACCATAACAACAAAAAGCTGTGGTGAAAAAGTAGACCTGGAAAGTCCTTGGAATTCAAAATACTTATCATTACTCAAAATAAATATTCTATACAGGACTAAAAAACAGACTGGGTATTGCCAAAGATCTTGAGATCAAAGAGAAGAACAGTGTATAAAACATTTTTAAAAAGACACTGAAAATATGAGGAAAATGATAAAGACAAACAAACAGAACACATGCCCAGGATAATATAGTGTTCATATTAAAAAAGAGCAAATGCTAAGAAGAAAATAAATTTTTTAGTTGAAGAAAATGTCCTTTAAAGAGTTATGTTTGTGGATCAAAGGGAAAAGTTAAAGAATAGAAAGAAAGGGAAAAACAAAAACAAAAACCCACATCTAGATACATCACAACTCAAAGATAAGTATTTTTTTTAATCCTATAAGCTCCCGGAATCACAGGGAAACATGTTACCTACAAAGGAAAGAGAGTGTCATTGGGTTTCTCATTAAATGTTTTAGAAGAGAAGTGGAGGGGTGCCTGAGTGGCTCAGTCATTTAGGCATGTGCCTTCAACTCGGATCATGATCTCAGGGTCCTGGGATCAAGCCCCGAATCGGACTCCTTACTCAGCAGGGAGACTACTTCTCCCTCTGCCTGCTGCTGCCCCTGCTTGTACTCTCTCTCTCGTGCTCTCTGACAAATAAATAGGTGAAATCTTTAAAAAAAAAAAAAAAAAGGACAGGTGTAGCTATAGTTACAGCATTCTGTGAAATACTATTTTAAACTTAGAATTCCATTCCCACCCAACTGTCACTCAAATGTAAAGAAAAACCTTGGATATGCTTTCTTTTCTTTTTCTGAAAAAAACTACTCACATTTTTACTCTTCAGTGACACAAAATAGAAGTCTAAAAGGAAGATACAAAGACTAACTTGGGATTTTGGCGAAAAATTCCAGAGTGACAGCATTGAGCAATTGGCATATTTTTAAACAAAATATCAGCTTTATGAGGAATGTTATCAAGAAAATAGTAGATAACAATACACATATTGCGTGAATTAGATTCTGAGAGTTCATTGTGTCTGGTATTACTGATATG
Organism: Mellivora capensis; assembly: GCA_004024625.1. NCBI lineage: Eukaryota > Metazoa > Chordata > Mammalia > Carnivora > Mustelidae > Mellivora > Mellivora capensis. Next base: position 71,855 of record PISX010007529.1, on the reverse strand, counting down.
AAGGCATATTGTCTGAGCTGATGAACAAGAGAAAAGGTGAAAACTTCAGGGAAAATAAAACATGAGCAATTCAAGGCCTAATTATAAAGCAGGCTAAAATGTGACATGATTTTGGGATGCTCATGGAGCATGTGCATGATTTCTGAAATGGCAGTAAGAGCCGTTTCAGGTAATTTAGAAGAGTCTGTTAGGTAATTTAGAAGAATCAAGAGAACAGATCTGAAGTTCAGAAATTATGTTCCCTTTATTATTTCTAAGTTAAAATCAAATATAGTACTTTAAATAGGCTATGAAGAATGATTCTCTCAGTTGGTAGGATTTTTTATATATATATTTTTTCTTTACCCATCTCAGTTTTCTATCATGAACTGTTTCACCTTTATGATAAAAGAATGGTAAATGCCACTTGAAAATAATTGAAATGAAAACAATCTTTATAATAAATAATATTACCAAAGAAGCATAGCTTAGAGATTTTTATGCACTAGCCCGTCACTGAATAAAAATGACATGTAAGCAAACACCATTCCAAATGTAAAGTTTGTTCATTTTTTTTTTAAGTAATATTCTTTGTGTTAAAAGAATACTTAGTTCTGTTTGAGTACATTACACACACACACACACACAGCTTTCAACATTGTAGATATTTTGGTAATGGAAATCAAGTCATAAAGCATTTTTTTCTATTCTTTTGGAAATGGCTCTTTAAATAATAAAGTTCAGATTTTAGTATCCCATACTACCTAGATTTGATCTCTCTGATTGTGGCAAGTTAGTTAACCTTTATGTGCTAAGTTCCACATCTATAAAATAAAGATTACAGTACAGACCTCATATGTTGTGGTAAACAAAGATTAAATGAATTAATACATGAATGCAAGTAGAGTATCAACCGGTACAGAGTACACTTGATAAATATTAGTTTTAAAAATAGTGAAAGTCTGGGGTGCCTGAGTGATTCAGTCATTAACTGTCTGCCTTCAGCTCAGGTCATGATCCCAGGCGTGGGATCGAGCCCTGTATTGGGCTCCCTGCTCGGCAGGAAGCCTGCTTCTCCCTCTCTCACTCCCCCTGCTTGTGTTCCCTCTCTCACTATGTCTCTCTCTCTCAAATAAATAAATAAAATCTTTTTTAAAAAAGTGAAAATCTGAAAAAAGGTTACCACATTAGACATATCCAGTTACTTAAAATGCTATGTTAAGAACCATACTTACATAATATTGTAGTTTTCTGATCTTTAAAAATGTCATTTGTATTTACCATTTTAAAGATGAAAAATCTAATCAAGTTCATAGGTTTATAGTCATTTAATGTAGGCACAGCTTGATTGTATTTCCTGTATTTTTTTATTTCTAGCTTTATTGAGATGCAATAGACATAGAACACTGTGTAAGTGTACGGTGTAATGATTAGATATATGTATGTGTATACTAAAGAATTACCACAGTAAGGTTAGAAGACACACCTGTGCCTCACACAGTTACAATTTTGCGTGTGTGGTGGGAACTTTTAAAATCTACTTTTAGCAACTTTCAAATGTACAATACAGTGTTGTTAACCTTAGTCATCATGCTGTACATCATATCCTCAGAACTTAGTCGTAACTGGAAACTTGTACCCTTCAACTACCTCACCCATCTTCCCCATCCCCTGACTTCTTTTCCTTTATAAATTGTGTTAATAGTCGTGAGGGAGGTGTTTTTAATCTCTTATTTCATGTATTTTTGGAGTATATAAATGAAAATACTGCATATCTAAGATGTGAATATCTCAAAATCACGCAGAAAATAGATAGTTCCTATTTGAAATTCAACTTTAATCTCAGGTGGGTATGTTTAACACCACTGATTGTTACTTTCTCAATTCAGATATTTTACATGTTAGATTAACAGTAAATCCCATTTAATATAATGCTTTATTGTAGAGCGTAGGTTTTTGTGATAGTTATTTTCTTGATATACTCAATCATGAAATAAATATTTAGAAGTAGAAGGTATTCATATGCATGTTTATGAATTATGGCATGGTTTTACTGGGTGTTTGTATAGTTCATCTTGACTGTATTTAGAGTTTTTATGTACTCAGAAGTAACAGCATGATGATTATGAGTACCAATATTAGAGTCAGAGAAATGGGTTTGAAGACCTAGCTCTGCCACTTATTAACTATATGGTCATGGACAGACTTATTCTTAACATTATTACAGAGTACTATCCTAGACATACAGGGTGGGTACAAAAATGAATGAGGTAATTTATAGACTTTCATAAATACGGTATTTTAAACTTTCCCCATGGATTATTTTCAACAAAAATTCTCATCTACTTATTAAGTTGTAGAAGAAACACTTGTTTTAAATCATTCTATAATGACTTACCATTATAGAATATCATCCTATAATGGCACTAAATTGCAATTAACAAATGAAACAATTATATAATTGTGTCTCCCCGTATCTAGTCCCATTCCCATTTCCCTTCCCTTCTTTGAGGAATACTAAAAATATCTTTTACATAAGTAGTTGTCTTTTTATGACTAGTACTTTTATGTTTAAAAATATAAATTCCACCAGACGCTAATATAATAAAATTGTTCCTTGGTTCACTCTATTTCTTCTTTCCCCTCACTGCCTCCACTTGTGCCTCCTCCTTACCCCAGGAAAAGTCTTGGTCTACATATGTCCATTTTTTACTTGAAATACTGGTGGTTTCTGTTGCCTTCATTCTGAAGGACCACATACCTCCACTGTAGCCCTGTAGTAAGTGAAGTAAGTGCCTGGAGTCAACTTGAATCTTTTTGTCTTAAATTTTCTGATACTAAATTAAATACAAAAAGTTACGGGATTCAGTTTTGGCTTTTTAAGTTAACATGTGCTTTATTGAATTTGGTTTTATTTAAGTGCTTTTAATTTAACGATGCATTTTTCTCTTCTTACCTAAGCAGTGAGTTAATATGTAATTACATCCATAGTATGTACCAGGATATACTAGGCACATTATGTAAATTCATCTAATACCCAAAATAGCCCTGTGAGTTAATCCCTAATATTAGATTACTGACTGTTAAGTGGCAGAGCAAAGATTCGAACCTAGGACAGAACCCTTGTACTTTTCCATTGTACCATGATGATTGTCACTGGGTGTGAAAATTTCCAAGTCTAATGATCCTGATATCAGCATAAAGACAAAATATGCATTTAGTGTATGTTTATTTGACTTAATGATAACTGTTACAAAGTATGCTGTGATCAGAGTCATGTTCATTGTATTTGAATGTGACTACAAATATGGCTACAAAGAAGGTTCTGAAAATGAAATATAATAGCTGGTGTTTTTGTTTTTTGCCGTAGAGTCTACCATTCATTAATTTAAAATCTTGAATGAGGGGCGCCTGGGTGGCTCAGTGGGTTAAAGCCTCTGCCTTTGGCTCAGGTCATGATCCTAGGGTCCTGGGATCAAGCCCCGCATCGGGCTCTCTGCTCAGTAGGGAGCCTGCTTCCCCCTTTCTCTCTGCCTACTTGTGATCTCTGTCTGTCAAATAAGTAAATAAAATCTTTTTAAAAAAATAAAATAAAATCTTTAATGAAAGTTTACATTTTCTTTTTTTTTTTTAAGATTTTTTTATTTATTTATTTGACAGACAGAGATCACAAGTAGGCAGACAGAGAGAGGAGGAAGCAGGCTCCCCACTGAGCAGAGAGTCCGATGCGGGGCTCGATCCCAGGACCCTGAGATCATGACCTGAGCCGAAGGCAGAGGCTTTAACCCACTGAGCCACCCAGGCGCCCCTGAAAGTTTACATTTTCATACATACAACATTCCCGAAAATGTGCTTACATTTTATCTGATTCTGTACTAAGAAAATTAAGAAAATTATTTATTAAAAAAAAAAAAAACAACCCTCTGGGCACCTGGGTGGCTCAGTCAGTTAAGCATCTGCCTTTGACTCAGGTCACGATCCCAGGATCCTGGGATCGAGTCCCACATCAGACTCCCTGCTCAGCAGGGAGTCTGCTTCTCCCACTACCCTTCCCCCCTGCTCATGATCTCTCTCTGTCTCTCATGCTCCTACTCTCTCTCTCAAATAAAATCTTCGGGAAAAAAAAAAAAAACAAACCTGGGGCACCTAGGTGGTTCAGTGGGTTAAGCCTCTGCCTTCAGGTCAGGTCATGATCTCAGGGTCCTGGGATCAAGCCCTGCATCAGGCTCTCTGCTCAGCAGGGAGCCTGCTTCCCCCTCTCCCTCTCCCTGCTGCTCTGCCTACTTGTGATCTCTCTCTCTCTTTCTCTGTCCAATAAATAAATAGAAATCTTAAAAAAAAAACTATATATTTTTAGGGCTTTTTATTTTATTCTGTATATTGTATGATATATTCATTTTTTAAAACATTTTAAAATAGATTATAGTGTTAATTGTAAACAAATTAATGATTTTACCTTTATTATCAAATTTTTCAAATATATGCAGAAGTAGAACAGTATTATGAACCCATATGTATTTATAACCCAGTTTTACTAATTACCACCTTCTGGCTAACTTGTTTTGCCTCTCTCCATTCTTTCATACCCCATCATTTTGAAGTCGTTTCAGTAGGTATCTGTAAAAGAAAGAACCTTTTACTTTAAACATAATCACAATACCATTATCATACCTAAACTAAATGTTAATACTATTAAATATCCATGTGTTGTTAAATTTTAATATTAAGTATCCAGTTCTGATTGCCTCATAAAATCAAAAAGTTTTTTTCTTTGACTTTTTTAAAGTCAGAATCCAAATAAAGTCCATGTATTGAAAATAGGGTTATATATCTCAAGTATCTTCTAATCTGTAGATAGCTTCCTTACATTCTTACAGTCTTGGAATTTTGAGTTGAAATACCCTGATCATTTGTGGGTAAATTTTCCCAAAGTCTGGATTTTGCTCATTGCATCTCCATGATTTCATTTAAGGAAGATTATTTTCCCACGTATTACCTTACCTGATTCCAAATTTTCATAGTTTATCTACAGTGATTTTAATGGTAAACTGGCTTTAACATTGAGAAGGAAAAGTTGCTTGCAGTTATTACAAAGAAATTTTGCTGGAGGTTGAGCAGATGATTTTAATGGTTCTGATCAATTTTCTTAATTTTTGTCAAGACTGGGATGAACATTGGGCTTCTTTTGAAACTAATTTCTGGCAGTACTGGCATAAACTCCTCATATAAATTATCAAAATATTTTACATGCTGAATGTCTGGGTGGCTCAGCTGGTTAAGTCACTACCTTTGGCTCAGGTCATGATCACAGGTTCCTGGGATTTAGTCCCACATTGGGCTCCCCTGCTGTGCAAGGGAGCTTGCTTTTTCCTCTCCCTCTGCTTGCCATTCCCCCTGCATGTACATGCTCTCTCTGTCTCTGTCAAATAAATAAATTAAATATATATATTTATGATGATTTTGCCCTTAATTTTAAAACCTTATTTTCATCACTACTTTTTAGAATATCAACACGGGGGACGCCTGGGTGGCTCAGTTGGTTAAGCGGCTGCCTTCGGCTCAGGTCATGATCCCAGGGTCCTGGGATCGAGTCCCACATCAGGCTCCTTGCTCGGCAGGGAGCCTGCTTCTCCCTCTGCCTCTGCCTGCCACTCTGTCTGCCTGTGCTTGCTCTCTCTCTCTGACAAATAAATAAATTTTTAAAAAAAATAGAATATCAACACGGTGTACATATATCTAGTATTTCATATGGGTTCTCTAATTTTCCTGTTCTTTGCAATTGAACAGTCTTCACTGAGCTGAAGGAGGCTAAAGATTTGTTATTTTTATTACATCCGTTCAGTTTCTGTCTTAATTGTGGTGTTACCAGTATCAACAGTTTTTCTGATAAATACAAACAAAATACATATGTATTCAAGTAACTGTATAAACACTATATAAAAATGGTGCTATTGCTTAAAAATAAATTTCGGGCTGACTAAAACAGTTCAGCAGCTGATGCATAAGAGCAGGAGATCAATATAGGAAGATAGGCATGTTAGTAGATAATGTATGGAAGTGCAAGCTCTATGAAAATTCAAGGTGGCTTAAAGCAAATCAAAGAACAGAGCTGTGTTCCACATGACAGGTGATATGGGAACTAATGGCATGTGGATGAAGTACTTGTCGCCTCTTCAAATTGCTGAGTTTAAAAGGGATATCAGCAATGAATTACCCAGATAGTATCAGTGGCAGCATCATTTGCCACCTGGACACTATACAAACTTGTAGAGTAAGTAAATTTGTATTTCATGTTTATATCCCTTTTTACAGTCCTCCTGTTCTACCATATGTATTCCCACTTGATTTCTTGATTTCTTAATGTAGTTCTAAAACGCCCTCTTTGCGTATTTATTCTACACTTATTAAGCACCTACTATATGGTATAGTGAAAGTTCCCAAGTGTAAGTCATGGACTTATGTTTAAAATATCTGTTGAATAATGTGGAAAACAAGCAGAAAATTACAGCTACCTCACTGAAGGTCACTTTCCCACAAAGGAGTCTCAAATGCCATAAATAGGCCATTTTTTTCTTAGTAAGCACACTACCATCCCTAACATCCTCCATCCCACAAATACAAAATACAAGTTTTTCATTCCCTGGGTGCTACAGATTTAGGCAGATGCTGTTAAAAATAAAGTAATATATTACTGTATGGTTCTAGGAAACTGAATCTTGTGCATGTGTATATTTAAGCACTTGCTCATCTAGAATAGGTGGAATGCATTGAGGCTATAGTGGAGCAGACAGCCTTCCTTTTGCCCTTTGCCTTTTTTTGAGAAACAGTCTTTAACCTCCCATATCCCAGGTGATGAGAATAACAGATTTAAAAAAAAAAAAATCACCTTTTGGAAGTGATGTTCCCAAAGGATAAATGAGAAATTAAATATAGCTCTTTCCAAACCATTCCAAATAAACATGTAATCTCCATAAATGCCAGTGCAAACATAGCTTCAAGACAAGTCCTCTACCCAACACCCTCCCCATAATAGGTGACTACCCCAAGCCCTTCCTATTTGTAAATTCTTGAAGTACTCATCCCCCTAACCTCTAATCTAAAATATCTTCTAGTTAAGTAGTTGGGAAGTACTAAAGAGCAACTTACCAGAGTACACATAAATATGCATGTAAACTTGAGGAAGAATGAGTACAGTACACTAGTCTGGCTAATGCAAATAGGAAGAAATGAGAGGTGGGAGACAATGTAGAAAATACTGTGAAGTTGGACAGAAGCATCCTGGGCTACATTTCCTAAGGGTGAGGTAACCTTGGACAAGCTACTTACCTGGCTCAGACTCTGTTTATATGTCTCTTAAATAGGAATACTAACTGCTGTTATGAATAAATGGTAGTAGGAGAGATAATGTTTTAGATTTTCAAAAGTCTCATACCATCATCTGTGGAGTTTTTATTTTATCCTGGAGTAGGGAGCCCTCAGATGAAAAGAGACATAATATGTTCTGTAATGCTGGCCACATTGTGGTTAAGGTGATAACTGGTCTAGGCAGAATATGATGAGAAACTGAGCTGGAACAGTGGTAGGGGGAATAGAAGATGGATTTAAGAGATAGTCCAGAGATTGAAACTCTGAGCAGTTAATTTGGAAGTTGAGGAATTGAGAATGTTAAAAATGGCTCAGAGGTTTTCAGTTGGAGTAAGTGGGTTGATAGGTATGCTACAGAAGTGGGAAATAGTGGCTTTAAGCAGATAAAGGAAAGCTTCGGAAGAGAAAGTAAGGAGTTGGAACATCCTCAATTTCGAGTTAGGATGGTTGGAAGAAGTCCAAGAATGTCCAAGTTATGCATCGGAAGCTCTAAGGAAAAGTAGAAACCTGAACTTCACTATTAGTTCAAATTTTAGGGTCATGGTGTGTTTAGTTTTGTGTCGTCATTATCATCCACTCTGAGAATATATGTGATATTAGAATAATTACATGTTTCCTAAAAGTTATTATAATTCAGACATTTTCAAAGTCTAGACTCTACTGAATTTCTTACTAGACTTGTGATGTAATTGGTTTGTCAAATGCACATTGGTGGTTTTGGAGAGATTTTGAAAGAGGAATTTATATGTTATCATCTCTCTGCATTGGTCACATGTGCTGGTTTTGCTGCCCCTTTTTTGGATACCATACAAGAAAAGATGAAAATGTGTGGTAGCCTCAGTAGGGAAAAAGTCAAGCCTAAGGATAATATTGCCCTCAGATAACATTTAATTATTCTGTAAGTGTCACTAGTGTTTGTTGCAAATATCTAAACATGACTTGAGAAGTACAAGGGCAAATTTCAAATGTATTCAACTGTTTTTAACCAATTAACCTTTCTTACATTATTTAGCATTTTTTTTATGGAGAAGAAAACTGTTTTAATGAAAAATTAAAAGCTTGAGTGATTGCTTAACCTTTGTATTTCTCATTTTCCTTACTAGTTTCCCAAATAAAATTGTTTGAGATGATAAACATTAATTTGTTTTTAATTTAGAGAACAAAGATCATGATCCCAGGGTCCTGGGATTGAGCCCCATGTTCTCCTGCTCCCTCCTCATCAGGGACTCTGTTTCTCCCACTCCTACAGGTCCTACCCCAGGGCCTCTCTCTCAGAGTTGCCTCTCTCTCAAATAGTGAACAAGTGAACAAGCGAATGTGAATGAGCTCAGAGGAAGGGCAGAGAGAGAGGGAGGGAGAGAATCTTAAGCAGGCTTCATGCTCAGCAAAGAGTCTAATGTAGGGCTCAATCTCATAACCCCAAGATCATGACCTGAGCTGAAATCAAGAGTCAGATTCACCTAACTAGCTGTCAGTCAGTCACCTAACTAGCTGAACCACCCAGGTGCCCCAAACATTAACAAAGGAACTTTTTGTCAGAAATAATTTGATATATGTTTTAAATAAAAATTCAAATTTTCTAATTAAGTAGATAATTAAAGACTAAAAGATTGGAACAAAATGGAAAAATAACAGCATAATGATAGCCATGCCATTCGACTACAAGAATTTGAGGATTTGGAGAGTCTAGGTGATTTTCTTACTATAAGTGATCATCTCCTTAAAAAGGCAAAACCTACTTTTTTTTTTGAAAGTGACTTCCACACTGTAATTGCAAGACCAGCCCTACGTTCCTGTTAAATCAAAAGGTTTAGGGGTCACTTAGGGAAGAAAAGAGATTTTTCAGCCTGGTCTGCAAGTGAAATGAAATCATGGAGGTGTACTACCTTTGCTGAGCTCACACTCCCCAGCTTCATGGGAGCAGTGCAGGGTGATTGCCACCAGCTGCTGAGGACCACCCTTCAGTGGAGCGAGCCCAGTGGGCGCATGCAACTCAGTGACCAGAGCCAGGTTATAGTCTTCACTGTAGTAATGCCACACTCTCATCATGGACACTAATTAGTGTCAACCCAAATTTCTCACTTTAAAACCTACATTTTTGTTGTTGTTCCTTTTAAAAATGCAGTCTTTGAAGGGCGCCTGGGTGGCTCAGTGGGTTAAAGCCTCTGCCCTCAGCTCAGGTTATGATCCCAGGGTTTCTGGATCGAGCCCCGCATCAGGCTCTCTGCTCAGCAGGGAGCCTGCTTCCCCTCCCAATCCCCCCCCCACCCCGTCTGCCTCTCTGCCTACTTGTGATCTCTATCAATCAAGTAAATAAATAAAATTTTTTTAAGAAATGTAGTCTTTGAAAAAGAACCATAGGGAAAAAAGTATATCTGGATTGGAAAGCATTGCTCAATTACCTTCAACTGATGAATCAAGAACACAAATGACAAACCTTACATATCTTAGGGTACACATATATGTATAATTCCCTTAAAGAATTTGCATTTAATCTTGAATGTATATATTCAAGGTAAGCACTACGATATAATAAGCAAAACATACATGAGATTGGTATGTGTGGTATGATTTAAGTAATGTATTTAATGTATTAAATAATGTATTAATATGCATAGACAAAAGGCCAGAGGAAAATAGGCTGAAGAAATTATAAAGTGACATTACACAGGAGGAAATACAAACACATGGCAAAATAAGCCACACCAGTAATCAAAAAAAATAGTGATGTGTTATTTATACCTATTAGTTAACCATATATATATGTATATATATAAAAATAATAGGCTCTGCATCCAGCAAGGATCCCAACACAGGGCTCAGCACTTCTCACGACCCTGAGATCAAGACCTGAGCTGAGATCGAGAGCTGGACACTTAACTGACTGAATCACTGAGGCATACCTTCTATTAGTGAACTTTAAAAAAATTTTTTTTTCTGATAATATATCTGTTATGCTAGGAATTTGGAAAACAGAGAAAAGTTTGGGGTGCCCGGGAGGCTCAGTTGGTTAAATGTCTGCCTTCAGCTCAGGTCATGATCCCAGGGTCCTGGGATCAGGCCCCGGACAGGGCTCTCTGCTCAGCAGGAAGCCTGCTTCTCCCTCTGCCTCTGCCTGCTGCTCTGCCTACTTGCAATCTCTCTCTGCATCAAATAAATAAATAAAATCTTTTGAAAAAAAAGTTTGAATAAGAAAATAAAAATCACCCATAATTCTTCCAGTAAAAGTTTTAGTACAGATACTCTTTTGATGCATTTCTCATTTCCTTTTTCATACACAAATTGATAATATTGCTATTTTCAGGTACCATATAAAAAATTTTTTCTGCATTATTAAATATAATATCAAATAATTGGAAACAACCTGAATGTCCCCTCAGAAAAGGATCAGTTTAAATGATTACAAATTAACTAAATGTAATATGCAGTATGTATAAGTAGTAATGAAGATTTAATTTCAAAAGAAAATGTGATCTGTTCAGTGGAAAAAAGCCATACGTAAAATGGCATATATGCCGTAATTGTATCTGCTTGTTTATGTCACAGTAATTTCCATGCCCTGAAATCCCTATACATCTTTTGTGCCTCAACTTCAGTGACACTTCTTTGAGAATCCTGCTTCCTTCTCTAGTTCTCCCAAGCAGACTGTTTTCCAGGGGTACCCTTTCGACCTAGTATCTATTGCCTCTTTATCTATTATCAGGTTGTATAACTGTATAACGAACTGTATAACGAAAATTAAGGAACGTGGTAGCTTTTTTCAGATTACATATGTACTGAATTTATGTTTTATAATCTTGATTATATAATTGGGGAATACATGTCTTTGTTTTTTTAACCAGACAGTCCTGTATCTTGTGTAGGCAAAACCATTCGCTTTTATATAAGTTACTCTACTTTATGAGAATTATTCCCTGCTGATTTTATTCATAAAAATTTTGAAAATATAATATATGTGACATTTACTTTATCTTTAAGTTAGTGGTTCTTAATCCTTTTTGCATCAGAGAATCTTATTTCAACATACCAGGGGGGGAAAAAAGTACATATTTGTAAAATTTTATATAGCCAGTGTTTCCCCTGAATCTAGTCCTGGATTTTCTGCTTTCTATTAATGCATTTTTATATCCTGTATCTTTGATATATGAATTCTGAATTAATTTTACTATGTGCTTTTAGAAGTGTCAAGAGATCTCATTATGAAGCAGATTCTTTATAAAGGTTTTCTGTAATACTACAGCAGAGTTCTTACATGTTTTATTAAGCATTTTTTCATTATAATTCTGAAATTTTCTTTCTGAATTGAAATAGTTACTTTATATGCTATATTTTTCTCTCAGCTTTATTTTTCTGGCTATTGTCTCTTGACCAACAACAGATTTTCTCTTTTTATTCTAGATTCTGAAGAGGCTCCGTCTGTAAATCCTTCTAGTGTTGATGAAAATATTGACTCTGAGACAGAGAAAGACTCTCTCATCTGTGAAAGTAAACAGATAATTCCCAGTAAAGCACCTCTTCCATCTGCTCTTGATGAATATGAGTTCAAAGATGATGATGATGAAGAAATAAATAAAATGATTGATGACAGACATATTCTTAGGAAAGAGATACGAAAAGAGAATGAAGCTGAAGTAGAAAAGAATAGTTTGTTTACCAAACAGGAGAAAGCTTTCTATCCTAAATCATTTAAAAGTAAAAAACAAAAGCCATCGAGAGTTTTGTATTCAAGTTCTGAAAGTTCAGATGAAGAAATTCTTCAGAATAAAAAGGTTTCTGCTCCATGTTCTGTCCCTGAAACGTCAAATTCTGATACACAAACCAAAAAGGAATATGGAGTTTCAAATGAACACAAACAGAAAGGCAAAGTTAAAAGAAAATTAAAGAACCAGAACAAAAATAAAGAGAACCAAGAGCTGAAGCAAGAAAAAGAGGGAAAAGAAAATACCAGAGTAACAAACTTGACAGTTAATACTGCACTAGATTGCTCAGAAAAGACCAGAGAGGAGGGCAATTTTAGAAAATCTTTTAGCCCAAAAGATGACACTTCGTTACATTTATTTCATATCTCCACAGGTAAATCTCCTAAACATTCTTGTGGACTAAGTGAAAAGCAGTCAACACCACTAAAACAAGAACATAGTAAAACATGTTTATCACCAGGAAGTTCTGAAATGTCTTTACAGCCTGATCTTGTTCGGTATGATAATACAGAATCTGAATTCTTGCCAGAAAGTTCAAGTGTAAAATCTTGTAAGCATAAGGAGAAAAATAAACATCAGAAAGATTTCCACTTAGAATTTGGTGAAAAGTCAAACCCCAAAGTAAAGGATGAAGATCATAGTCCAACATTTGAAAATTCAGATTGCACACTGAAAAAAATGGATAAAGAGGGTAAAACGTTAAAAAAGCATAAATTGAAACATAAAGAGAGGGAAAAAGAAAAGCATAAAAAAGAGATTGAAGGTGAAAAGGAAAAGTACAAAAATAGAGATAGTGCTAAAGAGTTGCAGCGGAGTGTAGAATTTGATAGAGAATTTTGGAAAGAGAATTTTTTTAAAAGTGATGAGACTGAAGATCTGTTTTTAAATATGGAGCATGAGTCCCTAACAGAAAAAAAATCAAAATTGGAAAAAAACATAAAAGAAGATAAATCAACCAAGGAAAAACATGTTTCAAAAGAGAGGAATTTTAAGGAAGAACGAGAGAAGATTAAAAAGGAAAGTGAGAAATCTTTCAGGGAAGAAAAAACAAAAGATTTAAAAGAAGAAAGAGAGAACATACCCATAGATAAAGAAACAGAATGCGGTTCTTTAGGAACAAATGCCAGTGAAGAATCTACAGGGTTACACTCAATGGAAAAGGAAATAGAGATGGAAAAACAAGAAAAGCATATAAAAGAAAATAAGGAAAAGTCTGAGAGGCGGTTTCAGACTAAAGAAAAGGATGTTGAGAAGACTGAAAGAAAAAATTCTGAAAAAGAAAAGAAGACCAAACATGAGCATAAGTCAGAGAAAGACAAGTTAGATCTTAGTGATTGTGTTGACAGAATAAAAGAAAAAGACAGGTTGTATTCACATCACACTGAGCGGTGCCACAAAGAAGGAGAGAAGATAAAAAATATCACCACTGTGAAAAAAACTGATGATAGAGAGAAAAGTAGAGAAAAGATGGATAGAAAACATGACAAAGAAAAACCTGAAAAAGAGAGGCATTTAGCAGAAAACAAAGAAAAGTACTTGATAGAAAAAAAAAAACAAGCAGACAATAGTGACTATACTAAATCAGAAAAGAGCAAAAATAAAGAAAAAGACAGGGAGGTAGATAAAAAGGAAAAATCTAGAGATAAAGAAGGCGTAAATATAACTAATTCCAAACACTTCCAGGAAGAGAAGAAGTCAAGTATAGCAGACAGTAGTAAAGCACAACATGAGAAAACTTTATCCCTTAAAGAAAAAACAAAAGATGAACCTTTGAAAACGCCGGATGGAAAAGAAAAAGATAAAAAAGATAAAGACATAGACAGATACAAAGAACGAGACAAGCATAAGGATAAAATTCAACTAAATAGTTTACTCAAAGTAAAATCTGAAGCAGATAAGCCTAAGCTTAAGTCATCACCAGCATCAAAAGATACTCGACCTAAAGAAAAGAGGTTAGTGAATGATGATTTAATGCAGACAAGTTTTGAACGAATGCTAAGCCTTAAAGACCTAGAAATAGAGCAGTGGCACAAAAAACATAAGGAAAAAATTAAGCAAAAAGAAAAGGAGCGGTTGAGAAATCGGAATTGTTTAGAACTTAAAGTGAAAGATAAAGAAAAAACGAAGCATTCGCTAGCTGAGTCCAAAAATAAAGAACTTACTAGGTCAAAGAGTTCAGAGTTGACTGATGCTTATACCAAGGAGAAACAGCCTAAAGATGTTGTAAGTAACAGATCACAATCTGTTGATGCCAAAAATATAACAAATTTAGGGAAGTCATCTTTTGTTTCAGATAGTAGCTTAAACAGATCTCCTAGATCAGAAAGTGAAAAGCCAGGTCTCAGCTCCAGATCTGTATCCATGATTTCGGTTGCTAGCTCAGAAGATTCTTGCCATACCACAGTGACAACCCCCAGGCCTCCAGTTGAATATGACTCTGACTTTATGTTAGAGGGCTCAGATTCCCAAATGTCCTTTTCCCAGTCACCTTTTTTGACAGTTGCCAAATCTCCTGCCCTTCATGAAAGGGAATTAGATAGTTTGGCTGAACTTCCAGAGCGGATTAAACCACCATATACAAGCCGACTTCCAACATCCCATCTCCGATCATCTTCTGTAGAAGATGTTAAACTAGTTATAAATGAGGGGAGACCAACTGTAGAAGTTCGAAGATGTAGTATGCCATCTGTCATTTGTGAACATACAAAACAATTCCAAACAATATCAGAAGAAAGCAGTCAAGGTGGCTTAGCTGTGCCAAGAGATACTTGTCTTTCTCCCAAATCTGAGGTGCCCTCAAATGTGCCTGAAAGAGAACTTTCAAATGTGTCTAACATTCATTCCAGTTTTGCTGCCTCTCCAACTAGATCTGTAAGCAGCAAATACATTTCAGCTGATACAAATGTTATCAAGAGTACTGCTCCGGTGGGCAATTTAATGGACGGTCCTATGCATTTAGAGCAATCTAATCAGGTTGGTGTGATTCAAAATAAATCATGGGAGATACCTAATGACAGACTGGAGTCATTAAGCACCAGTGACTTGATCTGCCCAAATTCTAGTGCACCGGATCAAGATTCTTCTGTTCAGGGTTTTTGTAATTCTGAAAACAAAATACTGAAAGAACAGAACACAGATTTTTTATCCCTGCACCAGACTGAACTACCAGGAAACTCTTGTGCTCAGGACCCAACGTCCTTTCTGCCTTCACAACAACCTTGCTCTTTCCACAGCCAATCACTTTCAGATGCTGAATCTGTTTCTAAACATATGTCTGTATCATATGTTGCCAATCAAGAGCCGGGTATTGCACAACAGAAAAATGCAGTTCAAATTATGAATTCTGTTTTAGATACTGATAATGAATCTACGAAAGAAATTGAAAATACTTTTGTCCTAACAGATGTTCAAAAGACAGATGCCTTTGTCCCAGTGTACTCTGAAAGCACTGTTCAAGGAGCATCACCAAATTTTGAAAAGGCTAGTACTCTGTCTGTATTACCATCAGAAAAAGTCTTTAGTGGAAGTGATGCCTCTTCCCAGCTAAATACACATTACACATTTAGCAAACTAATATACAAGTCTTCCAGTGGCCATGAGGTTGAAAGTAGCTCTTCGGATATTCAGGTTATTTCACATGATAAAGAAAACAAACTGGAGAGTTTGGTTTTAACTCACCTGAATGATAAATGTGATTCTGATTTATGTGAAATGAATACAGGGATGCCAAAAGGAAACCTAAATGAACAAGATAATCCAAAACATTGCCCTGAAGGTGAAAAGTGTTTGCTTTCCATGGAGGATGAAGAATCACAACAAAGCACTTTATCAAGTCTGGAAAACCATTTACAACAACCAGCTCAACCAGAGATGCATAAATATGGTCAAATAGGTAAAGTAGAATTAGAAGAAAATGCTGACGACGATAAAACTGAAAACCAGATCCCTCAAAGGATGACTAGAAACAAAGCAAATACAGTGGCAAATCAAAGCAAACAGATTCTTGCTAGCTGTACACTATTCTCAGAAAAAGATAGTGAATCTTCATCTCCTAGAGGAAGAATAAGGTTGACTGAGGAAGATGACCCTCAGATTCACCACCCACGGAAAAGGAAAGTGTCACGTGTACCACAGCCTGTGCAAGTGAGTCCCTCTTTATTGCAAGCAAAAGAGAAAACTCAGCAGTCTCTGGCAGCCATTGTAGACTCTCTGAAACTAGATGAGATTCAGCCATACAGTTCAGAGAGAGCAAATCCATATTTCGAATACTTGCACATACGGAAAAAAATTGAAGAAAAGCGCAAACTGTTGTGTAGTGTTATTCCTCAAGCACCTCAGTATTATGATGAGTATGTGACATTTAATGGATCCTATCTCCTGGATGGAAACCCCTTAAGCAAGATTTGCATTCCCACAGTAAGTAACATCACTTGATACGCATCTGCTGTCCAGTAGAAGTCTGATGCAAGTCATTTACGTAGTTTTAATTTTTCTAGTAGCCACATTTTAAAAAGTAAAAAGAAACAGGTAAAATTAATTTTAACATTTTATTTAACATTTATTTAATGTTAAAATTAATTTTAACATATTTAATTATTTATTTATTTAAGTATATTCAAAATAACTACTTCAAAATATATCACTGTAGAGAAGTTGTTTATGAATGAGATATGTTATATTCCTTTTTTTTTTTTTTTAACTAAGTATTGGAAATCTAGTGTACATAGTATAGTGCATCTCAGTTCAAAGTAAATGCGTTCAATAGCCATGTATGGCTAGTGGCTACCTTATTGATCAGCACTGGTCTACAGTATTTCCTTTTTCCTTACCTGCTTTTCCTTCATCCCAAAAGAGGTATGCTTTTATTTCTCTGAAAGGTAACTCATTTTTATACGTGCTTCTGGAACAGTCTTCTCTGGAACTTTCCTCTGTTGAGCCTCTTCCTGCTGGTATATTCTTAATATTCTCTCTCAGTTGGCCTTTATCCACCCACTCCGAACATACTTGGTTCTCCTTCATCCTGAGGAGAAAAAACTTACCCTGTGACTGTGCCAGTGTGTCAAGATCTCCTTGTCTCTTTCCTTTACCACCGCACCCTTGAAGAGTAGTCTATACCTGATGTTTTCTCTTTATACTGCCTATTCATCCCTTAAACCATATGCACAGATCACCAGTCAGTTTGTGGTGCCACATTTGTTGGCCTCTTTTTCTTTCTACTTGATCTTTGTCACATTTGACATTGTGACCATCTTGTTCATAAAACTTGCCCCTCCTTGGTTTCATGATGGTACTCTCTTCTGGTTCCCTTGCCTCAATGACATATCTTTTTTCTCTCTCTTTTAATGACTCCTGTACCCACCCACCCTTTAAGTATCAGAGTTCCCTAGGAATCATTCTTCAGTGAACTTTTTGTCGTTGTGGTCTTGGCTATTCCTGTGGTTTCAGCACTCTTCCACGTGTCAGTTTAGTCCCCTAAAATTCTTACCTTAGCCATGTCATCTCTGTTGACCTCCAGAATCAGATGTACATGCCTCTTGGGCAGCATTACCTATATGATCTGCAGAATACCTGTCATAGGTTTAGTTCCCCAGGAAGTAGGCCCTGAGATTCTGTGCAAAGCTTATTGGTGAGTGCTGTCAGGAACAATACCTATAACCGTGTGAAGGAACCACAATTCAGCAGCACAAGAAGTCGAACAGAAATGTAGTTGCAGCATTCATTTCAGCTGGAACTCAGGAGTGGGGTGGCCCTTCTGACATGTAGCTTGCCTCTAAGGAGGGAACATGACCTTGGGCACACCAACTGCCTTCCCTTCCAGGGTTCCCATTGCCAGTTTCTTGAGAGGAACTCCAGAGAGCTTTCAGCCTCCAGCACTCCTGGGAGCTGGGGTTGAGTGCCTCATTCCTGAAGGAGGAGTCTAACCATGTGCCAAGTATCCACTCCAACTTTAGACTCCCAAAGACCAAAAGAAATGATCTCTCATTGTCTCAGAAGCAAATCTTTATTAATTAGTGATGACACCAGAGTACTGATCTCTCAGTTACCATATTCTATCCATTCTACCTTAGAACTCTCTCCATTAATTGTACCTTCCACCACTGCCCTGTTTTAAGGCCCTTGTCATCATCTCTCACTTAGAACATGCAGCAACTTTGTCACTTCTTTTTTTCCTACTCTCTTTCTGCAGGAGCATTCTCTTTTGTTGTGAAATATATATCCTTTTTAAAACAGTAAAGGGGCTCCTGGCTGGCTCAGAAGAAAAGAGCATGTGACTCTTGATCTCAGGGTCGTGAGTTTGAGTCCTGCATTGGTTTTAGAGATTGCTTAAATAATTTAAAAAAACCAACAATAAAAAACTATTACCCTACTTAAGTATCTTAGCTGTGATTAGCTGTCTTCCCATTACCTACAGCTTAAAATCCACATCTAGTCCTGTTGTAACCATTTATTTTATAATCTGATCCCAATCTACCCCTTCAGCTTCATTTCCTCACAACTTCCAAACTCACCCAATAATTCAGCCAGATTTCACTCACTCTTCAACAGAAGTCTCTTGTTCGCTACTTTTGGTACTTAGTGCTGTTCCTTCTACCTGAAATACTGTTCCTGCCAGGCTTTTTTTTTCCTATTCTCTTCCTTGCCTTTCTTCCAGCCGTGTTGTCACTTCTGTGCAAAATCTTGTCAAAGCAGAATTGTTTGTGCCTTCCTCATACTTTCACTATCATATCATAGTTAACTGCTCACATGTCTGCCTGTAATCTGATTAAGGGCTAGGACACTATTTATCTCTTATAGAATGAGTCCCAAATTTATCTTTAGCTGTGAGTACACTATTGATTTCCATAACTGTTTCTAGCTTCTTCTGAACATCACCTGAGTGTCCTACAATATCCATGTAATTATCAGGTCCAATACCAAACCGATTTATCCTATCTCAAAAGTGCTCTTTTTGCCCTCTCTGATGTAGTTAACTGTCATTATCTGCATTATCTTAATTTCCCAGGCTAGGAACCCAAAATGCAACCTTCACCTCTTCCCCTCACATCAGTCACTAAGTCATGTTCATTCATCTCACTTCCTTCTTCTGTATCTTACCACTGCTATGTATGAACCACATTAGCTCCATTAACTAGTCATTCACATATATGAATATTGCATAATCAAATATTCAGATTACTGCATAATCAACTCATAACCATGTGCTAAGCATTGTGCTAACTAGATATCAGAAACCAGCAAAACAGTCATTCTGAACAGCTGCCATAGGTTCTATTCTAATCTCTTCTGTCAAGCTAGCCTTCTTACTGTCCAGGTACCTTATACATAAATCAGATCTGATTTTGTGACTACCTGGCTAAACATTTTTAGATAGACTCCCAGTTTTCTGTAGAAAAATTCTCCATCATCGTCTGCAGGCCCTCCCATACTTCTCTAAGCTTGGCTGTAGTTACTACCCTATTACCGTATATAATGCTTCCCTAGGCTATTCTATACTGTTTCACATCATGCCTTTGTGTGTGTTCTTTTTTCAAAACCTAGTTTAGAGAAGATCAAAAAGTCAGATTTTTACATTACCCTACTACTAGTAAGCAATAATAGTAGATTTAAAAGAATAGAGTTGTAAATAAGTAAGTTTGGCATTTTTTTCAAATTCTTTCAGCAAAATAATGTGTTAATAACCTAAAGATTATAAAGCTAATAGTTTTTTTTTTTTTTAAAGATTTTATTTATTTATTTGGAAAGAGAGAGAGTACAATCAGGGAGAGTGGCCTAGGGAGAGAGAGGATTTTTTTTTTTTTTTAGATTTTATTTTATTTTATTTTTTAAATTTATTTATTTGTCAGAGAGAGAGGGAGAGCGAGTGAGCACAGGCAGACAGAGTGGCAGGCAGAGGCAGGGGGAGAAGCAGGCTCCCTGCCAAGCAAGGAGCCCAATGTGGGACTCGATCCCAGGACGTTGGGATCATGACCTGAGCCAAAGGCAGCCGCTCAACCAACTGAGCCACCCAGGCGTCCCTAAAGCTAATAGTTTTGTTGTTTTTTTTGTTTCCCCTTAAAAGATAAGAAATTTTAACTGAAGTATGTTATGTTGTAGTCTTGAAAAATATAGGTAAAACTGTGAAGAACCCATTTAAGTTAAACTTTTATAAGCTATTACTCTAAAAACAATTCTTTTTTTTTTTAAGATTTTACTTATTTATTTGAGAGAGATCATAAGTAGGCAGAGAGGCAGGCAGAGAGAGAGGAAGGGAAGCAGGCTCCCTGCTGAGGAGAGAACCCAATGCGGGGCTCGATCCCAGGACCCTGGGACCATGACCTGAGCCAAAGGCAGAGGCCTTAACCCACTGAGCCACCCAGGTGCCCCACACTAAAAACAATTCTAATAAACCATATTAGGTTGCCTTTTTAGCACTTGCCTGTTCAGAGATATATAGTATGACACACATATTTATATATATGTTATGTATGCTTGTGTTTATGTTTACCTTTTCTTATTCCTTCAAAGATGACATAATACAAGTTTAATCCCCTTGTACCGATTCTGGAGATATAGCTATGATTAAATCAGAATTTAGTTGTATCAAATATTGTTTCAGAAAGGGCTGTAACTAGAGTTGAGAATTTTTTCTTAGTGTAGTAAAGGGTTTTTTGTTTATTTCAAAGATTTTATTTATTTGACAAAGAGGTAGAGAGCACAAGTAGGCAGAGCGGCAGGCAGAGGGAGAGGAAGAAGCAGGCTCTGCACTGAGCAGGGAGCCCAATGTGGGACTCAATTCCAGGACCCTGGGATCATGACCTGAGCAAAAGCAGCCGCTTAACCAACTGAGCCACTCAGATGCCCCTTTTGTTTGTTTTTAATGAGAATTATTAAAAAAACACACAGCATAGTATAGTAGAAAGAGCAGTAGTTTCCAGGTAGTATACATAAGTTTTTCTGGATTTTACTACAAACCAGCTGTTTGATCTTAAATAATTCCTTCTCTGATTCTTAATTTTCACGTCCATAAAACCATAACACCAGCCCTACCTCAAAGCAAGTTGAAATAGTACAGGCTATAACCCATTAAAAATGTTAAAACGTTTTATAGATTTAAGAGGTTATCATTATTTTATCCCACTCAAAATAACCTTAAGGTTCATCCTTATTAGAGTTAATATGCAACCCCCCACCTTTTGTTCATAAAAGGCTGTGCTTTTGAGCTTACTGGACTGAAACTCATTTGTTCAATATTTTATTTCTAAAAAGTAATGAAAAGCCAGAATAACAAAAATCACTTTTATACTACACTATTTTTAATAGGTTCCAATATGATTTTTTCCATTTGTTTCCTGTCAGCTGCCATTTTATTGAATTGATCTCTCCACATTTGTGTGATCTAGTTATAGAACCTGTTAGAAATGTAGTGAAACATCTCCAAAGTCAGCTTAAGTGTTTGTCATTCTAGCAAATATTTTTCTCATAATTTAGAATGCTGCTGTTTTTCCAGAGAAAGTCAAAGGTAGAAAAATAAAACTGTAGGTCAGGTTCCCAAAAGACAAATGAACCGGGGGAGGATAAAAGAAAAAGACTTGTCACATCCTGGTATCTACTGTGGTTATGAGTACCAGCACACAGATCCCTACAGGGGGATTCTAAGGGTGAATGACAGGAAGGAAGACCATCCAAGGGAATCTGTCAGGAGAGTTTATATTCTGGAGACTCCTGGGACTAACAGATCCTAAAAGACAAAAGCTCCAAACATGATTCATGTAAAGATAGATGGGGAAACAGGAATGGGGAGGTTTCCTCAGGAAGTCTCCATATATTTTTTTAGTGTTTTTACCATTTCTCTGTACATGGATGTTGAAGATTTCCAAATTTATGTATTCTGCCCAAACCTCTCTTAGCTTCCTTTTTTGCTAAATAGATATAGCTCCACTTGAATGTCCATGAGCTCTACAAACTTAACATATTAGGCCTGAATTTAACCCAAAACCCTATTTCTATTTTCTCCTGTCCCCTCTCCCCTCCTGGATTATCTCTTACCACCCATTTGGTCCTCATGCTAAAGGACTCACAAGTCCTCTGCAGCTGCACCCTCTCTTTTATCCTTAGTCACCATATTTTTAGACCCCTTCCCTTCCATTCCCTCCTCCTCATACCAGGGTCACAGTGATTTGCTTCCTTGCTTTCTTGCCTGTAGTCTTATCCTCCTAATACCTATTCTGCAGACACAGCAGTGAACTGTAAGATCTTTCAGTGGTTTCCCACCGCATACAAAATTTACCTTAATGTGTTATGCATAATATCTGTTCCACAGTGTGTAATTAAACACATGGGGATGATGGTGGGGCAAGGTGGGGAGGGCTCATGGTCAAATACGTTTGGGAAGTGGAACACCGTTAATCTAAAGATAATAGGTTTCTTTTGTCACTGCAGAACTTCTCAGAATGAGTAAGTTTAATTTGTTAATTAGATACCTAAGCAAGCGTGTATGTACAGTTTTCCCAAACTTACTCATTCTTGGAACCATTTCCTGCAAGTCATGTTTATGGGCCCAGTGTTCTATGGAACACACTTTAAGAAAACTAGTCTTAAGTGTGCCTGGGTGGCTCAGTTGGTTAAGCCTCTGCTTTCGGCTCAGGTCATGATCCCAGGGTCCTGGGATCCAGCCCCGCATTGGGCTCCTTGCCCAGCGGGGAACCTGTTTCTCTGTCTGCCTGCCACGCCCCCTGATTGCACCCGCTCTCGCTCACTCACTCTCCCTCTCTCTGTTAAATAAATAAATAAAATCTCTAAAATAAAATAAAGTTAAGCTAGTCTTACAGAGAAAAAAAAAAAGGGAAAGAAAAGCTGGTTTACAGAATTAGACTGCAACCTTTATTACTTTGCCCCTACTGATCTCCACATCTTCATGCCCTACCATTCTTTCCCTCAAAGTTGATGTCTCCAGAACAACTTGTAGTTTTCCAGACACCATACTATCTCTTTGTTTTATGCACTTGATCACACTGCCCTCTCTTCTGGGAATTATCTCCCTCTCTTCTTTCCCTTCTTTTTTCCCCCACAACTCATTTCTCTCACCTTGTGATTCTGGCTCTTCTTTTAACATGTAGCCTCAGACATTACCCTCTCCAAAAAGTTTTCTCTGATACCCCAGGCTCAAAGGAATAGATACTCTTCCTCTGGGCTGCATAAAGGAAGCCTTTATGATTTTGGAAAACATCAAGACAGTATCACTAAACTTCACTGTTACTCTTACTAAACTTAAAGATGTTTATAAGGCACAGAAATCAAACAATTTTATTACTGTAGTTAGAGGCCGGAAAAATAATCTGCCCCAGTAAGTTACTTGTCCTGTAGAATTTTCCACATTGATTCAACTGAGTGAATTCATGTGATGTTATTTAACATTTTTTTCACTCCCCCATAATTCCTGTAAACTGTTTACTGATTAAAAGTCTGGAGTCCCAATCAGATCCAGGTTTGATTCTTTGGCTAGAGCTTTTTCATATATGGTGTATAATTTCTTTAGCCCCACATCAAGACATACATAGAATCTGCTTGTCCCACCTTCTGAAAAATCAGAAAAGTCAACTAAGTTATTCTATGGTGCCTAAACATACTGAGATACTTTACTTTTCCCCAAATGCTGAC
Organism: Mellivora capensis; assembly: GCA_004024625.1. NCBI lineage: Eukaryota > Metazoa > Chordata > Mammalia > Carnivora > Mustelidae > Mellivora > Mellivora capensis. The sequence continues at coordinate 48,174 of PISX010007529.1, read as the reverse complement.
AGTAGTTAGAAGCTAGTTGGGGGTGGAGTGAGGAATATAGATATTTCAAGGGACAGAGGGAGAATATTAGGGGATCACAGATGTCTGTATATTAACTGTGTAGCAATACATAGATGGTGTCTGCTTCCTTAACCTCCAGCATATACCAGAATGCAGTCCATTGTAGTAATCGATTTAGAGATGAACCAACCATAAGATTTTTGGTGTACAGAAAGACAAAATGGGTTATCACCTGTAATAAAGAAGTTTGAAAACTACAGATCTATTAGAGGATAATTCCATCTTTTTATAAAAGACTTAATTCAGTAAATGTAAAACTCACCACTTTTTGATTTGTATCCTGTCTACAAAGAGACTTCATGTTTATTACACTAAGACTCAGACTGCTCTAACCTTTAGGACCGGACTGTTTGCTTGTTTTTTTTCCCTTGCTTTTGTGAACCCTCCCTCCCTGTTTATGAGCTGTCACTTACTGATGCTCTAAAATGTGTCTCTGTAATAAGGAATTTCCTTAGTCCTTAGGCTTTTTAATTTGATCTTTGAAATTTGCTGTGGCCTCAGAATTAAAACATCTTAAGTTTATCGGTATGTTCTGTGCTTCAGACTGTTGAAGTTGAGAATAATCGGTTGTATAATTGTTACTTTATTATCTAATTCAGAGAACATCATAATTTATGTTTTTATTAACTGATCCAGTAAGAGGTTTAATTTTATAAGGATAGCCTGTTCCCCAGCTGGCTCAGTCAAGAGATCTGACTCTTGATCTCGAGGTTGTTATTTTGAGCCCCATATTGTGTGTAGAGATTACTTAAATAAATAAAACTTTGTTAAAAATTAGGAATAGCTCATTGTTGTATTTTTAACGATGTATGTTTTTAAAAATTAGATTACACCACCACCTTCACTGTCAGATCCACTTAAAGAGCTTTTTCGGCAACAAGAAGTTGTAAGAATGAAACTACGTTTGCAACACAGTATTGAAAGGGTAAGAAGTGTTTAAATTTATGCAAAAAATTATTGTATTTTAACAATAGATCATAATGACCTAAATTATATTTTATGTGTATATGTATATTTTTATATACATACACACATATGTAACTACCTTAGGAGATTTTCCTTATTTAGAACCATTTTGGGAAATGGTTTGATTTTGTTATCTTGTACCTGTGTAGTTAGGGAATTTTTAAGCCTGTTTTAGGGTAGCTTTCCTTATGTTACAGTTCGTGTTGAGTGTATTCTTGATGTTATAAAAATCTCTCAATAATTTCTTGTTATCATTTGCTGAATTTGTGGGACTAAAGTGGTGAATTCCTAGTTAGATAGTTGGATTTCCAAGTTTTGGAATTGTTGCTTAGTACTAGCTGCTTCAGTGCAGAATACCTAGAAAAGCTGTTCTTATTGGTCCTTAGATTTCTGCTTTCGTATTCTAGTTTCTAGTGGTTAATCTTGGCATAGGATGACGTGGGAAAACCTATCTATTTATAGAAATCATAAAATTCATTTCAGTTGGATTGACAAAAATGTAGCACCTTCTTAATCTCTTGGGAGGGCCAGGGACTTCTGAAACTTGGTATGAACTATGTTCCTTCTTTATAGAGGTATATATATACTCTTACAAACAAAAGTATGCAGTTTCTTTGATTTGTACATAACTGATTTCCTAGGGCAGAGGTTTTTCACTTTTCTGTGCCATGAGACCCATGTAACAATCTGGTAAATATAAAACCTTTTCTCAAAATTATGTTTTTAAATTAATAAATTTATAGCATTGCAAAGAGAACAATAAATAAAAGAAAGAAGCACTGATACAGAACTTACAACATTGTGCATGACCTATGTCAATGAATATTTTGTTCTCAATAAGAAGTTAAGTCACATTATACACATCAATAGCTATTTCAACCATCAGGCATGTTTGAAGCCACCTGGTAACATATTTTCATCTGTTCATCTATCCATGTCACAAAAGCTTTATAGGTAGTTAAGAATTCTTACTTGAGCTGTGCAATTTTCAAAACTTTAGCAGATAGTAAAAATTACTCACATGCTTTTATATATTGACCAATAGACAATTTAAAATGCCTCACCAGTGTGACAGCAAACAGTGATACCATTTGGGGGCGATATCTGTAACAATTATAATATGAATTGAAAATATTTGGGATTTCTATGGATGGCAAAGTTGCAGATACTTTTGATATTTCTGTGGTTTGTGGCTTATATTCATAATTGAAAGAATGCCAGTTGGAGGTTGGTAAAAAATAAAGAATTTACATCCAGGTTCACAGATGACCCTTTCCCCAGTCTATCTACGGGCTTCTTGGGAATGTTAGGACCCCAAGTCAAGAACCTCTGTTCTAGGGGCACCCTGGGTGGCACAGTGGGTTAAAGCCTCTGCCTTCGGCTCAGGTCATGATCCCAGGGTCCTGGGATCGAGCCCCGCACCCGGGCTCTCTGCTCCTCGGGGAGCCTGTTTCTTCCTCTCTCTGCCTGCCTCTCTGCCTACTTGTGATCTTTATCTGTCAAATAAATAAATAAAATCTTTTAAAAAAAAACAACAACAAAAAGAACCTCTGTTCTAGGGTCATTTTTTCCTTTGAAAGTGATGACAATACTTGAATGCGCACTGAATGAACAAACACATCTTACAGCCCAGAGTTCCTGGCCCAGTTTCTCGAACTACGTCATGCCCCACTCTGCCTCTCCAAGAACTAAGGGTGGGGAGTACTTTGGGGCATGCATAACCCATGCTCAGATGACATTGTTTAAGAAGTGATGCTCTAGAAGTGCAAAGACATAACATTAAGAATGATGATCCAAAAAAAAACCAAAAAGGAATGATGACCTAAAGTGAAATATGTAGGCTATCATTTAAGCAGTATGTCTCTTTTAGTTTTTTTAGGGTCTGACTTCATTTTTGGTTATTGCTCTTAATATCTATACAACTATGGCCAATCTTTTAGGAAAACTTTTCTTCTAGTTATTTTTTCTTAGCATCTCATCAACTTTCTGGATATTTTATCCCTTAAAGTCCCACCTTAAACTTGTACTTAATGAATCATAAGTGTTAGACTTACCTCTTCTCTTTTGAGTATCATTTGTCACATAAAATTTAAAAGAGGTTAAATAGGACTGTATTTCTTTGTGTTTTCACTAAATTATAAATACAGTAAAACTCTATAGTAATACATGTTTGGATATAGTGAGGCCTCTATCCTCCAGTAGGGGAAGAATAAAGTTCTTGTCAAGTCAAGAGAGAATAGGGAATGTGGTGAGAAGAATACCAGCCACATCTTTAATATTTTATCAGCCCAGTCTGCCAGACAGAACCAAAAAAACGATGGACATCTTATAATGGAAGGATTCCTGGACTCAGGACCTTGAAGTTCTAACCAGCCACAGGTCCCAGGGTTGCCCCCACTGATGTTTAAACCAAAGAAGACAGTTACCACCAGATGGCACGAGTCTGCAACCAGTATCACCATGGGTTGGGATTGTAGGTATACCCTAGGATTCCCAGTCTGATAAATGCAGAGGATTGACTGATGACTTCATTAACTTTATGATAGGGTGAGTTTGCATATTACATAACTGGAAGTATTGCACCCCAGTTAACACATTTTAAGACAGGATTGTACTGTGATTGTCAGAGGTTTAAAATCAGTATCAAGGTACAGTGTTTGTTTCTATGAAAATGTTCATTATAAAACAAGCTACCACCACAATGTCACAGCACTTCACATCCATTAGAAAGGCTATAATAAAAGATAATAACAAGTGTTGACAAGATTGTGAAAAAATTGGAACACTCATACATTGCTGATGGAAATGTAAAATGCTACAACTGCTGCTAATGATTTGGCGGTTTCTCACCAGGTTAAACATAGAACTACGATATGACCTAGTACCTCCACTCCCAGTTACTTACCTAAGAGAAAAGGAAATTTGCCTCCAAGCAAAAACTTGAGCATGAATGTTCATAGTAGCCTTATTCATGATAGCACAAAGCTAGGAACAACCCAAAAGACCATCAGCTGATGAATGAATAAAGAAAATATGGTGTATTTATATAGTGGAATATTATTCAGCCATAAAAAGGGATGAAGTACTAACGCATGCTGCAACACAGATGAACTTGGAAAACGTGTGACATGAAAGAAGCCAGTTACAGAATACCACATGTTCCATGGATCCATTCGTAAGAAAATGTCCAGTGTAGGTAAATCCATAGAAACAAAAAGTAGAGTAGTGGTTGCCAGGGGAAGAGAAGGTATATGGGGCATGACTGGTGATAGATACAGAGTTTCTTTTTGGGGTGATGAAAATGTTCTGAAATTAATGGTGATGGTTGAACATTTTGGTGAATATACTAAAAGTCACCATTGTACACTTGCAAAGATAATTTTTTTTAAAAGCTTTTGGAAAGAACATTTATTTATACTTTTAGAAAAATTCGAGTTCTCAAATTCTCAAGCTTTCTGTGAAGAAAAAACTTGTCTGAGGGGCACCTGAGTGGCTCAGTCAATTAAACGTCTGCCTTTGGCTTAGGTCATGATATTGGGGTCCTGGGATCGAGCCCCACGTCAGGGTTCCTGCTTGGCAGAGAGTCCGCTTGTCCCTCTTCCTTAGCTCCTTCCCCTGCTTGTGCACATTCTCATTCTCTAATAAATAAAATCTTTAAGGAAAAACTCTGAAATTCAGGTTCTTTAGTACATTTTAAGTAATTTTATTTTATTTGAAAAAACAGGTGATTGAAGAATTATGGTTTTTTTTTTTATTGTTGGTTCAACTAGGAAAAACTCATTGTATCCAATGAACAGGAAGTTCTACGAGTTCATTACAGAGCTGCAAGAACACTGGCAAATCAAACACTGCCATTTAGCGCGTGTACTGTGTTACTGGACGCAGAAGTGTACAGTGTGCCGCTGGACGCCCAGGTAAAGTGCCACTGATACAGTTAAAATGTTCCTAAATACAGCTTGGGTGCTTTTGTAATCTGTTCCCACAGAAGAAACTTGAATCCAGCAATCAGTAAAACTCAAAAGAGAAAAACAGTTCTTGCAGAATAAAGTACTTCTAGATCACTTGATCTTTTTTCTAAAACCCTCTAAACATTAGGCTTATATTATAAAAGCTGATGTTTACAAAACCAATATGTGTTTATGATAGTGCCCTTTTACATAATTTGTAATTTGTTTCTAAAGTGGATGTTTGTACCTTCAGGCAACTGGAAAGCAACTCTAAGCTGGAAGACACTACAGGCAGATTGAACCTCTAGATTGTGATGGTGCTAAAATAGGGCCAGGTCTTGTTTTGGTCTTGGATATTTCTGAAATAAATAAATATAGTTGTGGAAAAAAACTGTAGCTATGTCTTGAATAGAGTTTACTGCCACATAGAAATTATACGAATTCAGAACCAGACATATCAGTTGTCAGAATATTTTGTGCCTCACAAATGAGAATGAAATTCATTTTTCATAGAGAGAATATAATGATTAAAATAAAGAGTAGGCATGGACAGTGAAGGATTATCACACAAAAGTATTAAGAAAAGCTGTTTTGAGTCAGACAGAATAAAAACAAAGGATGTAGGGTATATTACAGAGAAAATTACTTAGTTCTCTCTGGGCTTTATTTTTCTCCTCTGTAAGAAAAAAAAAGATTATGGACATTGGAGAGGGTATGTGCTATGGTGAGTGCTGTGAAGTGTGTAAACCTGGGCGATTCACAGACCTGTACCCTGGGACAAATAATACATTATATGTTAATAAAAAATTTAAAAATTATTTAAAACAAAATTTAATTATAAATTAACTGTGTCATTAAAATTGGGCATTAAAACTCAAAAAAATTTTTAAAAAGATTAAACTAGAACAGTGGATTTTGAACTTTAAGTCACTGACTGTTTTATCCAAATGAAAGTATTCAGAGATACGTGAAAAGGCTATTAAGAAGAATAATTGTGGGAGAAGGGGGGAACCCGAGTGGCTCACAGTCTTTTGAGGATCTGACTCTTGATTTCGGCTCAGGTTGTGATCTCTCAGGGCCGTGAAATGGAGCCCTACGTAGGGCTCCACACCAGGCATGGAGCCTGTTTAAGATTCTCTCTCTCCCTCTCCCTTTGCCCCTCCCCCTACCATTTGCATGCATTCTCTCTAAAATAATAATAAAATAATTGGATCTTAAGAAAGATCCAATTTAAGAAAGAACTATTTGACTCTAAGGAAATCCACACTGGAAAAGGCCACTGAGGGAATTTACATAATTCTCAGCTTTAAAGAATTTAATGGGAAGAATGAATGGTTTTTAATAATGGAAATGAACAGTTTAACTATGTTTCTAAAGGCTGGACTAGACAATGAAATAGCTTGAGACCTTTTAAAGTTTTGTGCAATTAAGAGTAATGAAATCAACTTTAGAACAATATAAATCAAGCTACAAGGAAAGTCTCTTGAAGATTTCTGGTTCACAGAAAAAACAAACACAGAAAAAAAAACAAAGGTAAACATACCTTTTTATTTTGTCTTCCTTCCAAAACTCACTGAAATGACAAAAGACATGTAAAAATAAAAAGCAATCCATAGCAGAACTGGAAATTGAGATGGAAAGCCACTGGACCACAACAGGATGACATTTCTGATAAATAAGAATCTGTTGCCCCAGATAGGTTATAGGAGAACATCAAAAATAAGTGAGTTTTCTCAGTAAACCCTTAGAAGGCTCCCCAAATCAGAGACTAAAAGAAGATTAGGCCACGATCAGCCTAATAATTAAAGGACAGAAGAACTTAATCCTTCTCTTGAGGAAAACTATGGAACTCTTACCCATCCTTCTACTCTGGCTTTAGAGTAGATGGTCTCTCAATGAGTAGCAGGCTCCTATGAGAATAGCTCCCGAGGAATTAAGGGAAAGGAGAATAAATCTACCTTTCCTAGCTAAGGGCTTAGAGCATCCGTTAGCCTACTTTCTCATCAGACCTCTTCTTTTTCAAAATAAGCTTGTAATAGGGGCGCCTGGGTGGCTCAGTGGGTTAAAGCCTCTGCCTTCGGCTCAGGTCATGGGCCCAGGGTCCTGGGATCGAGCCCCGCATCTGGCTCTCTGCTCAGTGGGGAGTCTGCTTCCTCCTCTCACACTCTGCCTACTTGTGATCTCTGTCTGTCAAGTAAATAAATCTTTAAAAAAAATAAGCTTGTAATATTAAAAAGATTCAATAATAAAATCTTAAATACTAAAAATGTCTTACAGAGGACCAAGGAGGAAGTGATAACAGCTAAAACTGGGAGCATCTACATGATGCCTGGATGTCACTTGGATAGCTCCGGTGGTAATAGTAATAGTAGTAATTATAGCAGATGTTTATTGGAGTGAGTGCTGCCTGTATGCCCAAGCATTCTGATGAGGACTTCAGAGACTTAATTCTCAAAACAAGATTAAAAGAGGTATTCAGCCCTCTTTACGGAGTAGAAAATTGAGAAAGTATATAATTAGTTCAAGATTACATAATAAGACACAAAGCTGGCATTTGAATATAGCCGTCTTAATTCCAAAACTGGTATTCTTAGGAATTGATACAGAATTTCTTTATGATCACTCCAAAATACTGGTCCTGGAAAAAATGTTGGCCTTAAAGTCCTGAGCCCACCTTAACTTTTTCTCCCTACATACAGTAAACATTAACATTAACATTAAAATGAGAAATGAAATCAGTTTTACTTTAATAAGAATACATAGGCATAAAAAAATTATATTTTTATCTTTTTTCCGAAATGTTTCCATCTTTCTTTCCATCATTCCATTATGCCATAAAAAGATATGATGGCATATAGGTTTTAAAGTTGGTTAGTAAATTGTATAGTATTCAACTACTTTTGATGTTCTCTTTCAGTCTGATGACAGTAAAACTTCTGTGAGGGATCGCTTTAATGCAAGACAATTCATGTCTTGGTTACAAGATGTGGATGATAAATTTGACAAATTAAAGGTATGTATATTTAAAAGTTCAGTTTAAATGGATGCTTCCCTCTTAAATGGAAAGTGTAGCTCTATTAGGAAAGGAGATAGCCATTAGTCATGCATCCTCATGCCGGCTACAGTTGGAAAGTAAAGGAAAATAAAGAGCACAAATCCATTTTTTAAGACCAGTGTAGTATGAAAGTTGAAACTATCACAGAAATAGCAGTTTCTGATGGGGATCTTTATGCTTGCTGTCCAGTATCCAAGTCTAGTGATTGTTCTGACATATGAAAGAATGGGGGAGGGCAATCAGAGAAAGAATATATATTGCAAATAATTCACAAAGAAAATTATTTGGTTGGAGATTTTAAATCATTTCAAAAATCACTTCTTAGGTGTTCATGGTTCTTTGGATAATTTGAAATCTCGTTATTTGAAAGACCAGTTTCAGATTAAAGTCTGTGAGGTCAGAGAGTGGTGAAGTTGCAGACCCAGAAATAGTTGGCATATGGATACAGACAGGACAAAGCAGAAATGGGTGTGTAATTTAAAAATTTAATCACTAAAGAAACTATGGGTGAGATTAATTTTTAAAGCAAACTTGACAGAAAAATCAACTAACTCTTCTCTTCTTCTCAATAGACCTGTCTTTTAATGAGGCAACAACATGAAGCTGCAGCTTTAAATGCCGTTCAGAGATTAGAATGGCAGCTCAAACTCCAGGAACTTGATCCTGCCACCTATAAATCTATCAGCATTTATGAAATCCAGGAGTTTTATGTTCCCCTTGTTGATGTTAATGATGACTTTGAATTAACTCCCATATAGCAGCCATTCCTTCTGGTGGTGTCATCTTAAACTCATGTGGCTCAAAAGTATTGAACTGTGGAACACTGCCTTTTGAGAAAAATACTGGTATTATGCCTTTACAGTTGTTAGTAAAGTTTGACTAAAGTTGGTTATGTAAGTAGTAAACACTGTCATAAAGAATGAAAAGAGAATTATTTTGGATCTTAGATCCAAACAGTTTCTAACTGAAATCTATTATTTATATTGGTGAGAGGTAACTATTACATTAGAGCATGTTGGCAGACCGTGGTAGATATTTCAAAAGCTAAGAATCTGCTAACAGCACTGGAAGTTGTTAGCACTCCTAAGTAACAAGATAACCACTAGTATTCAAATCTTTCAAGTTTTATTAAAATATATTGGTAAGCTAAAAGGTTCAATTCCTACCAAATAGTTTCTAATGTGGAAGAAAAACTTGGCACAAAATTTCTTCAGTTTATTTTATCTGTAAATTAATTGTACAGTTTTCTTTTCAAAAGTTTTAATATTGTCTTCCTTTTTAATAACTTATTTTATACATATTGTGCAGATGTAAATCTTGTAATTAATGGTCAAAATGTATACAAAGGGATTGGTAGTCAAAACATGTACCAAGAAATAATTGTAAAGCTGTTGTGTCTAATGTTTTATTGGACCAAAGTTGTCGTTTGTATGGAGTGTAGTGGTAATGTGTTCAGGTAGCAAAACTTTTAAATAAGGCCTGCATGTGTTTGAGTTAGCTTGTTTTCATCACCATAACTGTAAAGGTTGTGACTTAGTTGTACTGCATGCTTCCTACAGTTTAACTCTCTCCATAAGCAATGCCTAAAGTAGTGTAGGGTGTTTCATGCCAGTCTCCTGGGATAGTACCTATGACTCACTATGTTGGACACATTATTTAGAATTAGTCATGCAAAGAAACAGCTCTTTTTTCATCTCACACAGTAGAACCCATTCCCCCTCCCAAAATGCCTTTGAATGAAAATTCTGAAATTGTAAATGTCTATTTTAATACTCAAGTATGAAAGAATCTGTGAATATATGTAAATATGTTTAATAAATTTTATTGGTCATGTTAAATCATTGTAAAACTTTTTTACATTGCTTACATATAATGTTTTAAGCTTAATAACCTTTGCACTTTTAAAATACAAACTGAGTACTCAAATCAAAAAAAGAGATATTCGGTAGTCAAAATAAGTACAAGAAACAGGCATATTCTGATCAATCTCTTCAATATTTATGAAAAATTGATTAATATGTTGTATTTTTTCCTTGTATCAAGATGCAAAACATATAATTTTCAGAATTTTATAATTAAAATAAGATTTGGTATGCTTTTTTAAATAAAATAATTAGCAATATACTTAGAAAAAAACCAGTTTCTCCAATAACATGAAGTAGATTAAATATTCAGGAATATTTCAGGTCTGAAATCTCAACTTATTAAACATTTTGAAAGGAAAATTAGGTTATATGTAAAATTGAACATAAGTATGTGAGATAAAATTTACAGAACTTTCCACAGTACTTTCTTGAATTATAAAATAATGCTGGATATTTTTTATTCTGATAGAGAAAAATAAAAAGGATATATGAGGAATAAAGTGACTTAAACTCAGCAAGCAAGTTGGAAATCCCAGCTAATGGGAGAGAATGTAAAAACTGAAGTTTTTGAGTGCAAAGGTATATATTAAGCTTAGGGATTTTTGAATTTTTACGTCAATTTATATTTTAATTCATACTGTACTTGGCATGCGCAATAAAGCAGCACGTGTAAAAGATACACAGTGCAAGGACTTTATTATAAAGGTTGGATGTAGTGTTCTTTAGAAATTTAGATGAGAGATTTGGGCCTTTTTTATTGGATACATGGGGCCAAGAAAGGCAGGGTAGATTTTGAAGCACTGGTTTTGTTGAAGTTAAGTTTATTAAGGCTGGGAACATTAAAAGCTAGTTTATAAAAGCAATACTTTTTAATATGGAAAAACTCAATGCAAATTTTGTTTATACTTTTGCCTAAAACTAAAAAACCAGATTATTGAGCATTGAAGTCATAGAAAATATGAGAGGTGTAAATTTATACAGCATCTTGTTCTGAGGGTCCAACTGGAAAAGGAGGGGAAATCACTGTTTGGCCAAACAGAACAAGCTGCAGAAGAGAACAATCAAGCAGGAATCTGGCATATTTTAGTTGTCCCAGCTTTTTACATACTAACCTAGTTCTCACCCTCTTCAGTGGTACCTCCAGTTGCTGGAGCCTTGATGCCATGCTTCTGCTTCTGCAGGTTTCCTTGTAAAGTGACTCAAAGCTAATCAGATAGCTTACACGAAAAGTTGAATGCCTCTTCGGTGGAATTTATATTTAAGTAAGTAGTTAGGAGCTTTATATTCTAAAGCTCTGAAATACTAGGAAAAAACTTGGAATGGGGTATATACCTAAAAAGATTTTAGGATTCTGAAAGAGAAATAAAGGATGGTTAGTTTAATCAGTGATTTTTTTTTAACTATTCAAATATCATGAACAAGATATACTAAATTGTACCTAAGGGTTTGTATTTCTTTAAATCTTGTTCTAAATCCTATCTGTTTAATAAATGACTAGTTGATATTTGTGCATGTTATTTAATAAAGAGTTATATTTTTATAGAAAAAATAAGAGTGAAATGTGTGCTAAATGTTTTTTTACTTCCCACTCCCATGTGACTCTAAGCCAAACACCAGTGTTTACTTGGGCAGTAGTAAAATTACAGAAATATTCATTTTGGGGCAACAGCCTCTGAAGAATAGCTCAACTCTCTTCAGTAATGAGACCTCAAAAATGAATTATAAATGTTAGACATGCTGCAAACTTCATAACCACAAAAATCTCAAGCAAATACCCAATGAGGCTCATTTTAACAGACTTAATAGTTACATACTCATTCTAGAAATTGAGTGCAGTGCTAAATATATATTTTTCTTAGTTATTCAGAAAACTAGCGATATTTTTTATTCTATTTCTGGTATCCTGGAACATAAACCCTCAAAATTTTATATAGAGGAAATTGACTTTAAAACTCATGAGATAGTCTTATCTTCTTATATTTTTAAAGAGAGCATTTTCATGATTTTTCCAAAAATCCCTTTCAAACTTTTAGGGCAAAAAGATTGATACAAGAGATACTAGTCTTTGGAAAAACTTTGTGAAGTTTAATGGATTAAATATCTTATAATTCATTTTCTGGTGGCTTTCTTGACACCGTGGTCTCCATTGTACCTAAAATGGGGTTAGAAAGCCTCCACAGTAGCAGTTACCCAAAGTTTTTCCAATCAGTAGAACCAGAGTTCACAGAACAAATGGAAGCAAATAAAGTTTAAATAATTCCCTTAATATGGTGAAAAAAGCATGTAGAATTCTAACTATCAACATAAAAACAGGGAAAAATCTAGAATGACTTTTTCCAGTGGTTAAATGTTAAATACTACACAATATCAGCAAATAATGTAAGCTTTTTAGACATGTGCATATCTCCATAAGAGAAAGCAGCATATAAAATTACCGAAAGATAAACACCTTTGCTTGCATGCGGATTCAGTTTTATTAGGTGGATTATTTATACAGAATTTAAGATTATTTATGAAACACATTTATTTAATTCTATTGATAACTTTTTAAAATGCGTTAAAAAAAAAGCTATACACCACATCAAAATAATCTGAGTAGTCAGATAAAAAGCTTTCAGGTAGCCACGTTTCCCCCACTTCTGAAAAAATTCTGCTGTTAAGCACAGAATGAAGCAAGCTGTTGTGGCATACCTGTGTGCCCATCACTCAGCTTAAGAGCTCATTATCAGTACCTTCTCCATTTTTTTTTTAACTTGTTTAAATCCAGTTTAAACAAAAAGAGCCAGTCCTAACAAATGTATATACTGTTACCATTGCCTGAATTGTTATTATTTCCGTCATGGAAGGAAGTTCCCTGTGCCCCTTTGCAGTTAGTACTCCCTACCCCAGAAGAGACCACTGTGATTCCCATCACTGTATGTTTCTTGTACCTGTTCTTGAGTTTCATATAAATGGAATCAAAAGAGTATATACTATTTTCTTGTGTCTGCCTTCTTTCTCTCAACATAAGGTTTTGAAATTCATCCGTGTTGCATATATCAGTAATATGTTCCATTTTATTAATGAGCAGTAGTATATTGTACAAACTTTTGTTTATTCATTCTCTTGTTGGTAGACATTTGGGTTGTTTCCAATTTGAGGGCTATTGTGAATAAAACTGTGAATCTGCACGTCTTTTTTTGTGGGCATCTTCTTTCACTCTTGGATACCTACCTTGGAGTACTAGGTCATAGAGTATCATTGTATGTTTAACTTTATTAGAAACTGACAGTTCTCCAAAGTGGTTGTACTATTTTATACCCCTACCTGTGAGAGACCCATTGCTCTGAATCTTCATCGTTTGGTGGTGTCAGTTTTCAGTTTCAGCGATTTTGGTGGATGTGTAGTGGTACCTTGTGCCTTTCTTTAATTTGCATTTCCCTGATGACTGATGAGGTTGAACATTACTTTTTATATGCATATTGACCATTTGTACATATTTTGTGAAATGTCCTCAAATGTTTTGCTCATTTTTATTGGGTTGTCTTTATTACTGATTTGTAGGAATTCTTTATATATTCTGCATATAAGTCCTGTGGTCAGATATATTGTCCTGAGTGTTTTTACCTAGTCTGTGGCCTCCCTTTCCATTTTTTCTTAATGAGTAGTTTCTGGAATCCTGAAAGTACTTTGAGAGTTTTTGTTTCTGTGTTATATCAGTTGATACTTACCAGAGTAGAAATTAAAACAATTAAAAACAATTTTTAAGTGTATTACTAAACCTATTCATGTATACTTTTATGAAAAATATATTTCCAAAATTAAAAATTAGTAGGAAAAGTGTATTACTTTAAATTTTGCAAATTACGGGCCTGATAGCTAAAAATTTCATATCTGCTTCTGCACTCAATGCGTTGTATCTATTATTTGTTTGGTTTTGGTTTGGTTTGGTTTGTATGAAGAAAATATGGCTTCACACAATAGGAAAAGAGGGAGAATATCTTAATATTTTAAATATTTAATAGATTTTCAAACAAATGTAGGCATTGTTCTTTGATTCCACATCAAAATGCAACAAATAGTTTATTTTTGTTAAAGATTTTATTCATTCATGAGAGAAAGAATTCAAGCAGAGAGCGGGGCAGAGGGACAGACTCCATGCTGATCAGGGAGCCCAATATGGCACTCTATGCCAGGACACTAAGATCATGACCTGAGCTGAAGTCAGACCCCTACCAGACTGAGCCACCCAGGTGCCCCAACAAATAGTTTCTAAAAGTTAGTCACCTTGTGGAATCTGAAACTATATAATCAACTTTTGCTAACTCTGTTACATTAAATCTATTTATCTTGCACTTTGGCTCTTTTAACAGTGAATGATTTTTAACATCATGTATTGATCCTTTAGAAAACATTGGGCCACGGTGTTATGTGTGTCTTCCATATGTTGACAGAGCTCATTTTATAATACCAAAAATTCATACTTGTTAATATCACCACTGATTTCATCAAAAATGTCTCTTAAGTATTGGAAAGCTGTAAAGCTGTAAGTGATAACTACAAGTTTTCCAAAATTCTAATCTTTACTTGAAAGGTCAAACGTTGTTGGCAACAAACTGTCAGTTCTTTAAAGTGGCAGGCTTTTGGAGCACCTGGGTGGCCTCAGTTGGTTAAGCGTCTGCCTTTAGCTCAGGTCATGATCCCAGGGTCCTAGGATTGAGCCCCACATCAGGCTCTCTGCTCAATGGGGAGCCTGCTTCTCCCTCTCTCCCTGGTGCTCCCCCTGTTGTGCTCTCTCTGTCAAATAAATAAAATCTTTTTTTTTAAATTAAAGTGACATGCTTTTGACAAAGGCACCATGTGATACATATATCAAATGATCTATATATATCTCACATCATAATGTTTTTAATAGCAAATGATTTACCATTTCATTAAACATCTTATGGACATTACATAATCTATTTAACCAGTTTCCTCTTAGACACTTAGGTATTTTGCAAATTTTTTTATCCAAAAAAGCAAACAAACAAAAAGATGTTCAGCGAACCTCTTAGTACTGAGATAAATTCTTGTGCTAAAACAATAATAAATAAATTCTTGTGCCTGCTTTCCCTTACAGAGAAATGCTCCTTTTAGACCAAGGAGCAAATATCTTCCCAGATAGACTCCTCAACTAGCTTCATAGTTTCAGTCCAGCCCTACTATAACAAGTTGAAACTAAAAAATTCCCAGGTAGATGGAATGGATGACAAAGTAAGCTTCAGAACTCTAGGCTGGACTAATCACTTTAGAATGGGCTTATGAGTCTAATTTCATTCAGAATTCAACACCCATTAGATTTTTCTCCATGGAAAACTAAGTATTTTGGATTATGCACAGGATTGTTCCAGACAACAAGAAAGATCCACAGTAGCAAAATTTCCGAAATTCTCCACCACGAGACTTCCTCATTGTTGTGAAGATCAGGCAGGGTTCACATATAGAACTCTGAACTCTGGTAGAAAGACTGCCTAGCAATCAGTCTGATAATCTAATATTATAAAATATATGATGCTAAGGATATGACTCTTCTAATTCTTAGGATTATTTTAGTATTTTCTCAGGGACTGTTTATACTCCCTATGCAATCTTTCAAATATACAGCGTATTTCCAGTAGTTTATAATAAACTCAACTCTCCTAATCTTGAAGCTCCTAATCATGAGTAGAAATAATTACTGAAGCAAGTTATCCCCTCTGTATATTCATTCTGAACAACACTACATGATGGCACCAATATTTTCCCCTATTGATCTTGGGGAAACAGGCTATAATTTTTCATGGCAGCTTGTTAATGCTCTTTATTTTTATTTTATTTTTTAAGATTTTATTTATTTGACAGAGAGAGAGGGGGAACACAAGTGGGGGAGTGCAAGAGGGAGAAGCAGACTTCCCACTGAGCAGGGAGCCTGATGCAGGGCTCTATCCCAGGACTCTGGGATCACAACCTCAGCCAAAGGCAGATGCTTAACGATTGAGGCACCCAGGCACCTCTTGTTAATGCTTTTTAATTCGAAAGTACATTTGTATTATAGTTCAAAGCCTTCTCCCTATTAGTCACCTCTGTAGCAGAGTAATTACATTATAACATAATTTTCTTTCAACGGAAGCACAGAAATTTATTCTTCTTACATGCTAAAAACAATTCTTACACATTTTCACTTCCATTGATGTTGAAGTAGCAGAACAATCCTATGACCTCACACGAGGCTGGGCATAGTTTGTGTTCCCATCAGCCAAGGAGGAAAGATCTAATTACCCAGGGCATCAAATAGAGTACTCAGGAGGGCATTGCCTTTGTGAAGCCAAATAAGCCCCAAATCCCCTCTGGCCAATCCTAAAAATTAGTTTCAAAAAGATCAAACCAGGGATGCCTGGTGGATCCATCAGTTAAGCATCGGCCTTGGGCTCAAGTCATGATCCCAGGGTCCTAGGATCAAGCCCTGAATCGGGCTCCCTGCTCCGTGGGGAGTCTGCTGCTTCCTATCCCTCTGCCTGCTGCTCCCCCTGCTTGTGTTCTTTCTCTGTTAAATAAATAAATAAAATCTTAAAAAAAAAAAAAAAGATCAGGGACGTCTGGGTAGCTCAGTTGGTTGGACGACTGCCTTCGGCTCAGGTCATGATCCCGGAGTCCCGGGATCGAGTCCCGCATCGGGCTCCCAGCTCCACGGGGAGTCTGCTTCTCCCTCTGACCTTCTCCTCGCTCATGTTCTCTCTCACTGCCTCTCTCTCAAATAAATAAATAAAATCTTTAAAAAAAAAAAAAAGATCAAATCAGGGGAACCTGGCTGGTTCAGTTGGTAGGAGAGCATATGACTCTCGATCTCTGGGTTGTTTGAGGTTCATGTTGGGTGTAGAGATTGCTTAAAAATAAAATCTTAAAAAATATATTTAACAAATCAAACAGATTCCAGGTAACTCGATTACATGACTAAACCTAATCCATCACTAAAAGAACACAATAAAATGCAGTAACCAACAATGGAAAAATTACAATGTCTAGTATCAAATGAAAAATGATCAGGCATATAGGGTGCCTGGTGGCTTTGGCTCAGGTCATGATCCCGGGGTCCTGGGATCAAGTCCCATGTCAGGCTCCCCGCTTAGCTAGAAGCCTGCTTCTCCCTCTCCTCCCTGCTTGTGCTCCCTCTCTTTTGGTATCTCTGTCACTATGTCTGTCTGTCTCACCCAAATAAATAAATAAAATCTTTTTAAAAAAGATCAGGCATGTAAAGGAGTAGAAAATTATGACCCTCAACCAGAAAAAAATAGGAATTGAACAAGAAATAAAAGCAGTGATGGAACTAGTAAATAAATATGTTAACAGAACTATTAAAATCTGTGTATGTGCAGTATAGTAGAGGAAAACATAACCACAATAAGGAAAGGATGGGAGATAAAGTTTTAAAACAGCCAATAGCCAATGCCTAGCTCAGTGCTTGGCACACAATAGATCCTCGACTTATTTGTCCAATACATATTTCTGTTGAATCATTCAAAGCAGTTTTCCATGGGAACCCATGGGAGAACTTTCTCTCAAGCATGAATATTAGGAAAAGATTACTTCTAGTTCATTTTTATCCTACAAATACTGTGGATGTTGCAATGGGTTGTGTTTCTTTCTTTGCATTTGCTATGAGAATGCTTAAAATCCATCTGTTACCTTCATCTCAACAAGTCATTTTTGTGCCATTCTGTGCCCAGTGTTATTCTCTTGACCTTATTTTCCTTCCTTTCAAATTCTCTGAGTGATGATTCGACCCTTCCTGCATCATTTGTATTTTTCTCAACTTTTTCCAATCCTTCCTGGAAAAAGCAAGCCATAAACATATGAAAAAAAAAATTAGCCACTACAATGAGACACCACTTTGCACCCACTGGGAGGCCTATAATCAAAATTATGGAAAATACGAATGTTGGCAAGGATGTGGAGAAATTGGAGCTCTCCTCCATTGCTGGTGAGAACGTAAAAGGGCACAGCTGCTATGGAAAGCCGCGGTGCAGTTTCTCAACAAGTTGGTTACCGTATGACCCATTCCACTCCTAGTTATATACACAAAGGAATTAAAAGCAAATGTTCAGGGACGCCTGGGGGGCTCAGTCTGTTAAGCATCTGACTCTGGATTCCAGCTCAGGTCATGATCTCAGTGTCATGGGATCAAACCCTGTGCCGGGCTCCACGCTGGAGCCTGCTTAGATTTTCTCTCCCTCTCCCTCTGCTCCTCTCCACCCCCCAACTCGAGCGCACATGCACTCTGTCTCTCTAATAGGAAAAAAGAAAAGTGTTCAAACAAAAATTTGTACATGAATGCTCATAGCAATACTGTTCACTATGGCCAAAAGTAAAAACCACCTAACTGTCCATCAGCTAATGAGTAGATAAACAAAATGTGGTATGTCATACAATGAAATATTACTCAGCTACAAAAAGAAATGAAGTTTTGATAGATGCTACAACATGGATGAGCTTGGGAAACATTATGCTGGACACCTGGGTGGCTTAGTTGGTTAAGCATCTGCTTTCTGCTCAGGTCATGATCTTGGGGTCCTGGAATCAAGCCCCATGATGGGCTCCCTGCTCAGAGGGGAGCCTATTTCTCCCTCTCCCTCTGACCCTCCCCCTGCTTGTGCACACTCTGCACAAAAAAATAAATATTTTTTTAAAAAAGAAAAGAAAATGTAATGCCAAGTGAAGAAACCAGATAAAAAGGCCACATATTATCTGATTCCATTTATCTGAAATGTCCAGAAGAGACAAACCCATAGAGACAGAAGAGACTAGTGATGGGCAAGGTGGGGTAGGGGTTGCAGGATTGCTTAATGGGTATTGGGTTTCCTTTTAAGGTGAGAGAAATGTCCTTGAATTTGATAGTGATGATGGTTGCTTAACATTGTGACTACTAAATGCCACCGAACTGTATACTTTTAAGTGGTTAGAATGGTAAATTTTAAGTGACTTTTAACACACAGAGACAGCATTAAATTCTTGGGTACTTGCCATTCCTCTCTTGTAAGGTGGTACGGCTCTGAGGACTGAAGGACTGAGGCTGTCCTGGGTGGTTTGCTGCTAGGACACTCCTCCTCCCAGCCAGCTCCCCTCTGCTCACTCACCTCCCTTCACCTCCACCCCCAAGTCCCCCTCTCTGCCCCTTCAAGTCTGAACTGCCCTTTAGACCAAGCATAAGCCTCCAGGAAGTCTCTGATTATTCCAAGCACCACCGACCTCTGCTTTTCTTTCTTCCTCCCTCCCTCCCTCCCTTCCTTTCTCCCTTCCCCTCTTCCTTCCTTCCTTTCCTTCCTCCCTCCCTCCCTTCCTTTTAAAGATTTTATTTATTTATTTGGCCAAGAGAGATACAGTGAGAGAGGCAACAGAAGCAGGGGGAGTGGGAAGGGGAGAAGCAGACTTCCCGCTGAGCAGGGAGCCTGATGCTGGGCTCGATCCCAAGGATCCCAAGACCCCGAGGTCTTGACCCGAGCCAAATACAGACGCTTAACAACTGAGCCACCCAGGGACTGACCTTCCTTCCTTCCTTCTTTCCTTCCTTCCTTCCTTCCTTCCCTCCTCCCTCCCTCCCTCCCTCCCTCTCTCCTTCCCTCTCCCTCTTTTTCTTTCTTTCTCTTTCT